>JAJMDQ010000052.1:0-54952 GCA_030573815.1 Kurtzmaniella cleridarum | reverse complement strand
GCATTTCAACGGACTTAACTTCAGTGGTAACACCAGCTGGGGCGAAAGTAACAACCATACCTGGCTTGATAACACCGGTTTCGACTCTACCGACTGGCACAGTTCCGATACCACCAATCTTGTAAACATCTTGTAATGGTAATCTTAATGGCTTGTCAGTTGGTCTGTTTGGTGGTTCAATAGCATCAATAGCTTCTAACAAAGTCTTACCAGTGGACTTACCAGCCTTGGTTTCCTTTTCCCAACCCTTGTACCATGGACAGTTGGTAGAAGCTTCGATCATGTTGTCACCGTTCCAACCAGAGATTGGGACGAATGGAACAGTCTTAGGGTTGTAACCAACCTTCTTGACGAAGTTAGAAGTTTCCTTGATAATTTCTTCGAATCTGGCTTGATCCCACTTAACAGAGTCCATCTTGTTGACGGCAACGATCAATTGCTTAACACCTAAGGTGAAAGCTAATAAAGCGTGTTCTCTGGTTTGACCATCCTTGGAAATACCGGCTTCGAATTCACCGACACCACCAGCAATAATCAAAATAGCACAATCAGCTTGGGAGGTACCAGTAATCATGTTCTTGATGAAATCTCTGTGACCTGGAGCATCAATAACGGTAACGTGGTACTTTGGAGTTTCGAACTTCCATAAAGCGATATCAATGGTGATACCTCTTTCTCTTTCAGCCTTAAGTTTATCTAAGACCCAAGCGTACTTGAAAGAACCCTTACCTAATTCAGCGGCTTCCTTTTCGAACTTTTCAATGGTTCTCTTGTCAATACCACCACACTTGAAAATCAAGTGACCGGTAGTAGTAGACTTACCAGAATCGACGTGACCAATGACGACGACGTTAACGTGACTCTTTTCCTTACCCATTTTAGATTTGTACTTAGTTACTGAAAAGAAAAAGAAAAGAACTGGAAGAAATCTTTTTTAAATTAAGGATTGGAGGAAGTTCGTGATGCGCGCGTTGGACAGGAAAATTTTTTCGATTAAGTTCCTAGAGCTCTATTAGGAATATGCAGTCACAGGGCTATGCCCTAGTAACACGTGTTCATATACATCACACACACACGACATATTGTATCGCCCAGGAGGGGGGATAACAATTGAGCCGTTAGACCATTAGTTACTAGAAGAAGGAGTTTAGAGGCTGGTAGCTTAGATTGTTAGATCCTCATAAGAACCTTTTTTTTTTGAGGTGGCTGCAATGGATTAAGCTTATTATGCTGTATCTGATATCTCAAAAAATTGATATTCAATAGCAACTTTGTCAAGATCAAATAAAAAGGAGGGGAATGCAATCAACTAATGTACAGGAGCATTCATACATTTGAATATTCAATTGTTGATAGTTAAAGGCTTCAAACAAATGGATCTTGATACTACTCAGAGGGGTATATATTTTAAAACCCAAATTATATTCTCGTGTAATGATTTATAACCTGAAAAATTGCTCAATTACTATTTGCCTATTTTGTTCAGATACTTAATTTGCAAAAAAATATCGTTTTAATACCCCTTTAGACGACAAATGCTGCATTCTGTTGATCCAAATTTTTAGGGCTATTATTATACTATTATTATGAAAATTAATTTATTGTTTTATAGAGATTTACTAAGCAGTTTATCAATTTCATTTGCATTAATTTTATTGAACGGTTTTTTACATCATAATGTATTCAAAAGTATTCAAAAGTATTCAAAAGTATTCAAAAGTATTCAAAAGTATTGAAAAGTATTGAAAAGTATTCAAATGTTTTCTACAAGTGTCAATTCCATTTGTTGGCAAATGATGCAACTATTTTGTATTTTCTTTTTTTCAACATCAAAAACAAAATTAATTATACTTTGATAAGAAGAAGTAATAAAGGTTGCAAAAAAAAGAAAAAAATCACCAAAAAAAAAATCAAAAGAAAAAAATATAAACATAAATAGAGTAAATATTAATAGCTATAGAAATAGGTTTTGGGTTAAATTGCAGTAATATTATTACTAATATATATATATATATATATAGATACGTACTATAGTCAAAGTGGTTCTATATAAATTAACATTTAATTGAGAAAAGACGGAAACAAATCAACAAGTTTGGAAAGATATTTTTATAATTCCTATTTTTGCAGATATGTTGTAAAAGCAAATTCATCATTATATATTGATTCAATTACTTGGTTCTATGAATTTCCTACTTATTACTATTTGTATCACTTTGCGGATTTTCAAATTGTACTTGCTCAGATTCGTATCCAACAGTGAACAATTCTTCATCTAAATGGATATTTTTTTCTTGTGATAACGTTTCGGTGGTTCTTTGAGGCTTAATTTTCTCTGGGCTTCTGCCTGAAAGTCTACCAAATTTTTGCTTTTTAGATTTCCTAGGTGAAGGAAGTTGTGGTAATGAATTTTCTCGTTTGTCATTTACTATGTAATTTGGAGTTTTTTGTCGTAAATCGCTTAATTCACATTCTGATCGGCTTCGCTTATTTTTACCATAAAGCTTTGGTGCAAATACACACCATCGAGGATCTGTAATTATTACAGCTTCCGATGATCTAATAATACTGTTCTCCATTAATTCCCATAAGTAAGCAAGAGATACCACAGGGATCCCCCAATTTTTGGCTGCGTTGATTTTATTTTTACTAGAAACAAATGAAACATCACCTTTATAAACAGGACAGTCCACTATATCTTTATACTTATAATTCAAAAGCTCTGGTGACTTGCCTGATACTGCATTTTTGAAAAGGTTAATATTAACAATCAAAATATCTCTTTTGTTATTAAAAGTTTCTTGGAATTCAAATCCTAAAAAGCCAATTAGTTTCTGAATATGTAGTAATTCTATACCTGTGAAACCGGTGATTGAAATTTGTCTAATTGACCCGAATTTTGAATTTAAATCATTATTTGTTAATCTGAAATCATTTACGCTAGTTTTAGGTAAACCTTTTAATGGCCGACCCCAAGTGTCTAATTGTTTCCTTTCATAGAAAACACTTCTTTCTATAAACCACTCTGTTATGACTTCAATTTTCCCCCATTTGATGAATTGTTTGATCTTTGGGGTCAAAGTATCCAATAAAACATTCATTTCATTACTTTTGGTTACCGGAACTATTATATAAGTTATTGCTTCTTCGTCTTCAACACCAGAACTTATTTTGCCTCCATTTGTTAAAATAACTTTCTTAAGAATTGATTCTTGAGATTCCAAAAATCCTAATATGTAAAACAGGGTTTCTTCAAATATTTTTTTCTTTGATATGATGGGATGTTCATTCTGATTTATACTGGTATACGAATGTGCAGACTTAAACTGATTTTTGGTTCGATCTTGATCATCTTCATCGATCATTTCATCCCATAAACTACGAGACGCATTAGATTTATCCGTTTTAGTATGATTGCTTGACATGATGGAATTCCATATTTCTGGGTTTGTTCCAAGTTTTTTACGAGGTACAACAATGTCTGTTGTTGAATTTCTTGTAGTTGCAAAATTGGTTCTTTCCATTGAAGTTAATAATTTATTCCAAACGTTGCATCCTTGATTATAAGCAAAATTTTCTTTCAATTCGTAATCTTCAAATTTCAAAGTTGCTTGTCTTAATAAAGCATCATAAACCCATATCGGATGTATTACCGGAATCCCCCATTCCAACGCTTTCAGATACCGTTTACCCTTTTTCGCAGTAGTTATTACACATGAATTACTTATAGTTAAAGACTCTGTAAATTTACCACCGTGCGATTCAATCAATTTACATAAAACGGCCGAGTTATAGACATCTAAAGGACTGATAAGACTGCTTTTGCGATGATCTTTCCGGAAAGGTTCTTCAAATAAAATATCTTGAAGTCCATCCTTATCTATTCGAGACATACAGACGACTAATCCATCAAATATAGGCATCAAGTAGTTATCTATGTTTAATAACTCTCGTGATTCTTCCCCTTTTAACCACATTTCAAATATCTTCATAATTGCTTCTGACCGTATAAATTTAATGTCATCACGATATTTAATACAATAGTTATATTTGTCGGTTTTACGATCTCCCACAATAAGATAATTGACATCACTCATCAAATCAGAATAGTGTATCCCCCCCATACTAGTAATCTTTTGTGCCAAGTCCTCTCGTAACTGTGATGGGATTGATGTACAACAGAATGCCATTCCCGTGAATGGTTTATTCATATTGAGATGCCTTTTGTTAATCTGTTATATGAATTCTTCAAACTTCAACTTGAATTAATTTATAGATGTATAGATGGGATAAATGTATAAATGTATAAATAGTATGAAATTTCAATAAACCTTGAAGTCTTTGGATTTCCGTCTATAAACTCTCCTAAGGGGTAAGTCAAGAGTCAAGTATAGACTGACTATATGATATCTATAACTATTCACGTTGCGCGCGCGCGCTTTGATCTAATAGTTTGAGTGTTTTTCGTTCCTGTACTATCGTAAATAGATGCATTTTTTTACAACCATCTTATCCGGTTTTGACGTTTATACTCATGCAACAACATACGTTGGTGGGTTTGTGAATCTTGAAGATTTTTTCTTGTATACTTGACTGGATTTCCAATTCATTTATAGTTACATTTTTCTTTTTTTTTTTTTGTAGTTTTTTTTTTTTTTTTTTTTTTTTTTTTTTTTTTTTTTTTTGTAGTTTTTTTTTTTTGTGATTTTGTTTTGGCTGTTTATGTTTCTTTTTTAATTTTTTAATTTGTTTTGGCTTCTAATTCATCATCAACTGCTTTTGACGTGAATTAATACCATGTACTAGGACTGCATAAATTTACTTGACAAACGATCTACTAGTGTTATACACTAAAGATCTCATTTGCATGAAAACGGTTAATTTGGATTTTTCTCCTTAACAGTTTCTGTATCAGTATTCATTTATTGTTACCCTCTCCGTCAAAAATTTCTTCTCACTATGACAGAAGGTTCAAAGCTTCCTAAAACCTCAAGGTTTTTTGATCAGCTGAATTTACCTGACATGAAAAACTATACTCATTTGCATCAAAACCAACAAGTTCAACTAAATGGCCTGGGAGCTCCATATAATCCATTTTCATATCCACAACAAAAAACAAAACTGAATCTACCTTTTGATATCTCCAGTTCACAGAGTAAAATAAATATTGTTAAAGAAGGACGAGATCTGAATTTAGAAACTTGTGATAATGAAATACCGACATTCCATTTAACCTTAGATCAATATGCTAATCCAATTGAATTTTTAGAAAGCATTAAAGAAATAGGCCAAAAATATGGTGCTGTGAAAATCGTACCTCCCAAAACGGATCTGATATCTTATGAAGTGCCTAGTGAAGACCAAGAGTCCTTTCAGGCTGATATCCAGATTAACCCGGATCTTTTCTGGTTCCAGACTAATAAATTATTGAATAATCCTGATATTAATGAATTAGAAAACAGATTGAAGTTTCATGATAGTCTTTTATCCTTTTATACCTCAAATGACTACCATGGGAATTCAATTAAGAAGGAAGACTCAGCTCTTCCAGGTGTGACTCTGAATTCTCATATACCTAGTAATGATACCAAAACAGCATTCAATACTGAAAATCTGAATACTGGTATAACATCTTCTCACCCGATTCCCACATTTCTTAACAAATTACCCATGATAGACAAGCGTCCCTTGGACTTATATAAACTTTTCAGGTCAGTGACTATGAGAGGAGGTTATGAAGAAGTAATCAACAAAAAGCTTTGGGCACAAATTGGTAGGGAATTAGGATATAGAGGGAAAATCATGACTAGTTTAAGTAGCTCTTTGAAGTCTCTGTATTTGAAGATTTTATATCCATACGAAAAGCATATTAAAGCCCAGAAAGCGGAAGAAAGTTGTTTATCCAAAAAGAGGCTGATTGATGATACCCACTCCAAACTTGATAAAAAAATGAGGAGACACAATAGTCCCCTTATCATCGGTTCCCCGAAAACATTTAAAAGAGCTACCAAGATAAAATATAGAAAAGGGTTCTTATTAAATACAGTGCATCACACGGAGCTTAAACAAGTAAATACTCTAGTTACAAAACCAGTGGTTGTCAACGGAGATGAAATTAACGTGGTAAATGATAGTTCCAAAGCAAACGGATCACGTTCAACCCCAGATTCCTCATTGAATATCAAAAAGGAATCAAGTCCCAAGTCTAGTAAAAATTTTATTTCTGGTAATGATGGTACAAATATCGAGGGCTCACCAAGTGATATTACAACCCCAGAAATTACCGATGTCAATTTATCTACAAATACATCTACTGGTTCAAATAAAAAAAAGGGGAGAGTAGCTACATCTAAAGAAGCCTCCGTAACTGTTCCCATTACGCCAACCTCGCAACTTGATCATTTTCTAAAGTCATTGGCTAATAATCCAAACATTCAAGACGTTCTGCAATATACTTCAAATATTAGATTCTCTTCGATTTATACTCTTCGTCAATTTATAGAGAAGGATTCCAAGTTTCAAGAATATTTGCTTCATAGTCTGGAAATTTTAAATCAAGAGAAAAAATCCATTAAAGACAAATCATTAAATCTCCCAATTTCCAAACTTGAACGATTATTCTGGAAAATTGTACTGAATTCAATAGAATTTGACGAAACCTTGAATGATGGTTTAGAACTTGAAAGTGGTGTTGATCTACCCAGTTTCATTAATGGATCAGCATTTCCTACATTGGGGGACGATTTAATGAATTTAAAATATAATCTTGCTAACAATTGTTTGTCTAATACTCCTTCGAATACAGGATTGAATACACCTGTTACCAATCAACCATCACGTCAAACTAATTCATCACTTACAACAAAATATGGGACTATAGATTATAGTTCAAAAATAGTGAAAAGTGCTCTTAATTCGTGGAATCTTCATAATCTCCCAATTCTTCCAAATTCCTTATTTGGAGCCTTATCGGAAAATGACGTTTATAACCAAGATCTTTATACTCCGACTCTTAATATTGGGATGACTTTTTCATCAGAAAATTGGCATGTTGAAGATCATTTTTCATACCTTTGTAATTTCCAATTTTTTGGAGGGGCCAAAAAATGGTACTTTATCCCGAATCTGGAATTTAACAAATTTGAATCATTTTTGAAAAAGGTTAGCAAAGATGAAATTAGAATTCATATAAATAACATTAACTGGGATTATTCGAGCCTTATGAAGTATATGACGAGAAATGACAATAACAATTATGAAGCACTTTCTTCACTGTTAGAAAACATGAACCCACCATTCCCTGATTATAACAATTGTCGTCTTGAACACACTAGTGAAGACTTCCAACAACTAATTGATTTCCAAAAATCGAAAAGGTTGGGTGAAAAAGATAATCTAATTTTTAATTTGAACCAAGACATATTAATCAGTCCAGTAGAATTGGAAAAAGCTGGTATTAAGTATACATACGCAGTTCAAGAAGCTGGAGAATTCATTGTAAAATTTCCCCGACTGTATTCATCAACTATATCATTTGGTCTAAATTTGAGTGAACAAGTAAATTTTGCAACTGCTTCGTGGTTAGACTATGCCATCCAAGGAGAAGAATGGCTCAATTCTCAATTACTACTTCCAAACTTTCTGACTTTCAAGCTACTTACAAACTTAGCTCAACTTTTGGAAAACTCAAACAATCATAACATCAGTTTTACTGCTGAAGTTTATGAAAAAGCACTGAACATTTTCAAAAATTTGGTAGAAGCTGAACTTGGCAATAGAGACATAATCAGGAAATATGGGGTCAAAGAAATACCTATTGATGAATTTAATGACGATGATATGATTGCAGATGATGATCTACAAAATGTTTATCCATCTAAAATTGTTTTGAACAATACCATTACTGGGCATAAATTTTCAGTATCGTTACGTAACTATATTCAATACGTTGAAGAAAAAAGACCAGCAGTAATTGGTGATGCTATTAAACCTGAAATGCATTATTTCCTTTCTGATGACAAATTAAAGCATTTAGAAAAAGTACTTAAGAATTATTCCATTGACTATGAAACATGGATGAAAAATTATGAGAATGAATTACAGGAGCATGGGCTTCTCACCTTGAAGACATTGAAAAGCATTTTAATAGAAGGGGAAAAAATATATGGAGCGACTTCATCAAATAGCAAGTATTTGGGCAACAAGATTAATACCGATTCCGAATCATATCAAAAATTTAAAGAATGTATACACAACTTAAGAATATTTGTTGCGCAGGCAAGTGAATTTGTTGATGAATGTCAGAGAGTTTTATCTGTAAAACATCAACAGCGTATTAGAGGTGGGTCTAATAGAAAAAAAGTTTCGACAGATAATCTTGAAAATAATATAGTTGAAGAAAATATTCTCCAGCGGTTGATAAAACTACTTGACAAAATTCCATCAATAAATTTTCTATGCCCTGAGGCAGATCAAATAGTGGAGCTTCAAATTGAAATTGAAAACTATGAGAGAGCAGCAAGAAATTTCTTGGAAAATGGCAAAGATTCTATACAAGAGTTTGATGATTTGATATCTCTTGGTGAATCATTTGGAGTTGAACTACCTTCTTTGGTATTTCTTAAACGAGTTCGTGATAGACTTATTTGGGTAAAAGATTTTAAAACTATTGAAGCTGGAGGGGATCCTACTGATACCAAAACTTTCAATTTGAGTGACTTGAAAAATTTTTATGAGAAGGGTAAAAAAATTTTAGGCTCTGGGGATACAGAATTAATTGAAAAGTTGAAACAAGTAATCATGGACAGTGAAAATTTCGAGAGGAAAGTTTTGAAATTTCTTGAATTTTCTACGATTAATGAAATCGATCTTAATGAATTGGATAATTTGACAAATCTTCTTCAATCTCTGGTTCTTTTCCTTAATCAAGATACATTTGAAAAATTAGTAAAATTGAATGATAATTATGATACTATATCGAAATATTTAAGTTTCGAGTCATCAGTTAAAGAAGAAGGTAAAGGGAAGTATTGTTTAAATGAAATTATACATCTCCAAAATGCAATTCAGGAATCCGGACTTAAATATGAAAAAAATTTAGTGTCCGAACAACTCAAAGTCACCAAAAATTGGGAATTGCAAGCCAAAAATTTATTTAGAGATGATGCCTTTAAAAGTACATTGAATAGGACAATTCCCCCCAATAGAACAGTTCTACAAAGAATTCAAGATTCAGTCGCTAAAAATGTATACAGTTTTGCAAATGATGAGCAAGATCCTTACAGATATTCATCGGGATATCTTGCTCTCAAGGAAGAGGAAATACCTGAAAATAAGTGTTCAATTTATTGCATATGTAGAGAATTGGAATTTGGGACAATGATAGGTTGCGATGTATGTTCTGAATGGTATCACGTACATTGTGTGCAAGAAATTGGCAAAGAGTCGAAAAAGTACGAAGAGGCAGAAAAATACGAATGTCCACTTTGTATCCTTTCAGCGTCAAGCTTGACTAGCGATGAAAAGTTAAATGCCAAGCCAAAACTTGAACAATTAAGTCAATTATTACAAGAAGGTGAAAGTTTACTAATATTACCTAACAATTTGGAAGAATTGAAAAAATTTGTTTCGGATTGTAAAGAAACATCTGAACAATATATTTCTAAATTAGAAGCGATTAAGAATAGTTCCGATGAATTAGTATACAAGATTGACCAACTTAAATTTTATTTACGCAAAATTTATGGATCAAGTGTAATGATTGAGGAATTTTTCATCCCTGGTTTAAGTTTATTAAGGGAACTAATGCTAGCACAAACTACTAAGGAGGAGGGGAAAGGGATGAAGACTGTTGAATTCGAGTCAGATGCAAATATGCAAGAAGTAGATGGAAAAAATTTATCAACAACTGACAAAATTACCCTGAGCTCTTGTAACATTGATACACTCCAACATGATACTGAAATGTTGAATAATATGTCAGAGATGCCTGAGCAACACACTATAAATATTATGCAGACAATTGAAGCTGATAACAATTCTAAGGAAAGTTCAACTGCCGAATTGGGTACAAATGATATGGCCGAGGTTCCAGAAAGCAACATGGATAATAAATGTGTTAATGAAATGAACTTAACAACGGCCATTGTAGAAACAAATAATCCTACAAGAACCTAATCTATAGACTAAATAAAGCATATCTATCGATGAACTCCTCATTTGTAAGCTTTTCAACCATGAACAATACTACACTACCCCCAATATCAGTGACTGATCTGGTCCCCCCCACCCTAATATTTTTCGTGGTTCCTAGAATTTCATTTAAACCATATTTAGTTAACACTTTAATATAGTGAGAACTATGGTGTTGCGCATTCCTGAAAATTAACTATAAAATTATCACAATTTACCATTCGCGCAAACGCGAAGACTTCATAAACAATCAATGGCACATAGTACCTCACGAACGGCTTTAGATAACGTGTTGGGGGAGTGCTGGGATAAAGTTGCAAAGGGGAATGCTGGTAACTATATTATCATAACTCAGCTCGAAGAAATAGTTCAAGAATTACAGCGCAAACTAAAACAGTTCAAGCCCTTGTTAAACAAGGAAGAAGTGTACACTTTACTTCACATGAGTCAAAATAAGCCTACTTTACGCATATATAGGGCCGAGTTTGAGAAATTCTTATTAAAATTAGTTCGGGCGACTTCAATTGAAGCCTTCTTGATTGAAAGGCTTAATATAAATGAGGATGAGCTTCAAAAATTGGTTTCTGGAGAAGGCGACTTAAAGATGAAAGAGCTGGCTTTTTATAAGCCAATATCACCTCCAAAGTCACCTATATTGAGTATCTTGGGGCGTCGGCCTAGAACAGTAGAAACTAGAAGTTATGAGCCGTTGAAGCAAGATAACATGCTCCCAGGAAACCTTGAAAGCAACTTGGCAACTCATAAAGAATTACCAAAACCTAATAGAACTATACCATCGAGTACATCATATTATAGTCCCCTTGTACCTGAGCTGGATCTTAAGGACTCCAATGAGACTAATAAAGAAATAATAAAGAAGATAATGGAAGAGATGAACAAGCAAACTCAATTAGCCAACAAAATTAAAACCAAGTTAGAAATCGACTCCTATGATAAGAGCCAAAAATTACAAACCTTTATACAGAAACTCCCATTTGTGAAACAGTACTATTCATTTAAATCTCTGAATAACTCATGGAGAGAAACGCTTGTTGATATTATTGCCTTAATCTTATCGGCTATTATAATGTTGCATATCATTAAAATGGGATTCTATTTCTGCATTTTTTTGGTTCAGAGGAACCGCAGTATGTACAGCCTGCAATATTATATAACAGATGATAATGAATGGGACTCAGAAATGATTCGATTTGAATGGTGGAAAGAAATAGCACCTCTTGAATACTTGGTGTATCAATTGAGCGACTGGTGGCTACAATAAGTATGAACTGATAAATATATCTTTAATATAAACAAACCAAGTACGATTTTCGCTTCCTTTTAGTAAATATCAACCCAATTTTCCTCAATACTACAAAACCAAGTTCAATTATTACTTTACAATTAATTCTCTCATTCTATACATTAAAAAATTAGGAAACCCCGTGTATTTATATTATTATACAATTGGAACCTGCTTAGTTCATTTGCTTAACCAAAGCGTTGATGAATTGTTCTCTGTTACCAGTGTCACCACCTTGGATAAAGTGTTGGAACTTTCTAGTTCTGAAACCACCGTTAGGGTTAGAAAGCTTGAATGGCCATAAGAAGTTGTTGACTTGCTTGAAGTTTGGACCAACAGTGTAAATTTCGTGAATCAAATCTTCAATAGATAAGATACCGTACTTACCGAGGTTAGCTTCAATGATAGCGTTGTCAGAAAGAGCAATTCTTTGCTTGTTGATCTTACCGTAACCTCTCTTGTAAACCAACTTTCTGATGGTGGAAAGAGATGGGTAACCGTAAGCAATGTATGGTTCAGCTAACTTGATTAATTCAGCGGTAGCCTTGGTTAATCTGACGAAAACACCAGCGTTAATTTGAGTCAAACGTAATAATTGTAAGACCTTTCTTGGCTTTGGTGGGATCTTCATAATACCCTTGATTCTGACAATGAAAACCAACTTGTTTTGGGCTTCAACGTAGTAAGAACCAGCAGCCTTGGCATCACGCTTAGCCTTGATGACAGCACGTTCAGCTTCGTAGTACTCCTTGTTGTAAGCAGCAGCACGGTCAAAGATGATTTGACGCTTTTCCTTGTTAGCCTATAATAGTTAGTATTCAATGTTTCAAAACCTCAAAATAAAATAAATATTATTTGTAATGAGAATGAAAAAAACACTTTAAAAATTAAGAGTACGTTCTCAGTCCCGAAAGATGGTTAATTGATGACAACATCGCCGCAGCTAGCCAAATCGTTGTGGATATTTTTTCATCTTCAAATATAATCTTAATTTTCAAAGTGTTTAATAAATTTTTCTGCAATGGAAAAAATCACTCATATAAAATTTATACATACAGCCTTACGAGCCTTGGCTTCGGCAGCTCTCTTTTCGATAGCCTTAGCGTCGGTGTGGGACTTCTTAATCTTGGATTCTGGTTTTAAAGTACTATTGTTAGTATTCATCATTTTAATTTGAATATATGCAAAGGCAATATTCAATAAAATGATGCTTCGACTCCCCTGTTTGTCCCCGTCAAGTTCATATAGACTGATGTTGTGCTTCCGGAAAGGTTACACTGGTAGAGAACTGAACTGCCAAGTTCATTCAATACCCATCGCCATAATGTACACTCAGAGGAAAACAGATTAATCAAGCATCGGCAACGAGTTTTCTGTGTTTGAACGTCTGCAAGATAATCTAGCTTTCCCAAGGTCTGCCAGAACAAGGACTTACTTCGAATGCCTTGTGCTGGGTGATCTCTGGTGAGATATTCCTTCACTTAAAGCTCGCAATACTGGTTAATACATACGCAGCCATTGTGTGTGATGTGAAGAGAAAGAAAAAAATTACGCTTTTGCGATGAAAATTTATGGGTTGGAAGTGCTGCGAAAAAATGGAAAAAAAAAAACTCATCAATACAAAATGTAAACAGAGTGAAATTGTGCACGTGAGTGATATAGGGTTGAGCCCTATATTATAAAAAATATATATATATATATATATATATATATACATAACTATTGATAATTGTATGAGTATTGATTGACTATTTCTAATCAATAATACAGCAGATTATAGTTTGGTTCCATGTGAAGCACTATTAATCAATGTTGTTGATGTTTAAGTTCAGTTGGATTGAATTTTGTGTCGTTTTGTTTACTGTTAGTATTCATAATATGTATGCAGTTTTCGAGTAATATTAACTAGTTTTTAATTTATTTTTTTAATTTTTTTATTTGATTTATTTATTTATTATTTTAGTTATTTTGGTATATGTTGCAACGATCATTATTATTGAAGCTTTAATATTCTATAGACATTTCCAAGATTATATTGGGGAGTCTAATTTTACCTCTATATTAATGTGTATGTGACTTTTTAAATCAATATTGTAGTATTCGCTCACAGATTATTAATTCATTAATCAATTTGTTTTAAGTAATCAAGAATTTCCGCAGAAAGTGACAATTTTGCAACAATTATAATGAATGAAAGAAAGAAAATATAATATTTATAGATTAAACGGTAAGATTGTAATAATATTTTAATATTGTACAATTTATATAGATGATCAGTAAATTATAGATCTTTTGTTCCAAAAGCGTAATCACCAGCCATCCATCTATTTACCATATCCAAAGCAGCTTCTGGTTGATTAAAGGGGACCATATGCCCAGCATCAAATATTCTAAGGAAAGTAAATTTACCGTAATTTTTCACTTCACCGCTATGCTTTCCAGATAAAGTATTCCAATCTTTTAATGGGGCAGCAGCAAATTGAACATGATCTGAATAATCCAATTGTTCAGACCAAGCCAAGTTACCTAACCAATTACAAATGAAATCTTTGTCACCAGCATAAATCAATACTGGAATATTAGCTTCTAATAATTCTGTTACATACCCTTGGAAAGGCATGGCTTCATCACCTTTGTAGAAGAAATTTTTGAAAACTGTATCATCACATTGAGTATATATATCAACTTCAGCACCCACTGCATGCTTTACAAAGTCTTGATTTAAATAATCACCAATGACGTCCTGTTCTGGATAACATTCATCACCACATTGATCTCTAATATCGTATGGGTTTAAACCTTTATCGTAATACGGTTTTGTAAGATGAGCTTCACAGAAGACGTCTGCTCCTATACATGCTGGTACGGAAAGAGTATCATAACACAATTTAGTTAAGATTTTACATTGAGGGTATGATTTTTCCATACCACGACACTGCCTTTCATTTAAAACTGCAGGATATCCACCTTTACCACATGCCATTGGTTGGTAGTATTCGTATTGAACAAGAGGATCAGTAAACCCATTCCCAATTAATACCGATGCGACATCAAATGATCTATCAGCATTTTGAAGAATTTCACTAGTAAATGCAGGGATATAATGACCAGCGTACAGTTCGCCTGCAATATGAAATTTATTTTTAGTAAATTGGGGGAATTTTTGGAAAAATAACTCCATGAAAACGTAAAAATCTCTAGCGGCAGTAATAGTATCCAGAACATCTTCACCAGAAGTGTAAGAATAGCCAACACCAACGGGTTGATCCAAGAATATAACGGAAGCATTCAGATTCCACGAGTAAGGATTATAAACAGGCTTAGCACCAGAATCTAAAGAAGAAGGCCCCAATTCAAAGAAGAGACCTAATGCAGAAGAACATCCAGGACCTCCATTAAGCCAAAGAATGAGAGGATCATTTGCTGGATCATTTCTAGATTCAAAAAACCAATAAAAAAAATGTTTATCTTTGGTAATGACATCAAGGTAACCTGTATATTGCTTAACAGTGTCAAGTCCTAAAATTTCTGGGGCATTCTCCTTGACTCTTAATGAATAATCTTCAAATTTGTTATTTGCAACCAATTCAAAAGCGTCAAATTTGCCTCTAAAACGATCCTTTGGGTTCTTGTTATCAGCAAATTTCAGATTCATAATTTTGGCAATTTTATCGAGATCATCTTGATTCAACAAAGACTCAAGAAATGTTTTTGTTCCATCAGAATTGGAAATGCCAAACATCGAAGATTCAAAAGAACTGGAAGCCGGGTTCAAAACATCTTCCTCTGGTGAAAAATCGTTTGAATTAGTAGGGTTCTGCAAAACCTGTTGAGCGGGGAGAGCCAAAACCAACGAGGTGGCCAAAGTCAAGGTAATGGCCAGTTTTAAAAGCATGGGTCAGTGTTTCTTTAAGGGGTGTAGGTTTTTTTTTTTTCAAATACAATATAGCAAAATTGAACATTTTGTGATCAAAGATAACGTGGGTGCAGGATGGGTGTAAGAATTAAGTCGTTGTATTTGCAGTCTAATCAAGTAAATTATTTTTATTTTTATTTTTATTTTTATTTGGGGTCTTGTTGCATTTACTTTTGTGGTCAATTACTTGATTGGTCGATGCTTATCTTGCATTCGCTGCAATGATAAGGAAGATGAAGTGATTATTAGGACTAATTGAGCTTGACAAAAGTGCCAGGCATAAAAAAAAGGAAAACTTAAGATTTTCTATGTATACCAATTGATTGAACTAAAGCAATAAACTAAAAAGTTACTAAGAAGTTGGCATATATATTGTATGGGAAAACTATTAAACGATGGTTAGAACTTTTAAAGAGCGCGCGAACATTCAGGCCCGATGTCAAATCAACGATAATGTAACAGTTGCAACATCGATACAAGAAACGAAATTGTCCGCAATTACAAACGAGCAGCTCTATGAGCTGCGATACACCAAAATATATTCTAAAAATTTGGAAAAGCGCCCAGATTTAGTGAACAAACCACTCCTTAAATCAATATCATCACATAATATTTGCGAAGGAGTGCTACAGAGGGATAAAAAAATCCCCACCGCACCTCCATTGAGGAAATGGAGCACTTTTACAGATGTTAGACGAGCTGGTAATACGGGAGTCACTGGAGTCAAAAAATTGATTGACAATGATAATATAACAACTCATACCAACAATGACTCGCACACAATTTACGGTTGCAACCGAACAATCATAAAGGGCCCTACCACTACATCCAATAAATCTAGTGCTGCGCATAACAGTATGCATTCATTGGTTCGCATGAATCGCTCTGATTATAAACTGCTGCGAAATGGATGTTACACTTTTGAAGAAGCTGAAATAAGAAGTGAAGAAGAAGAAGGAGAAGAAGAAGAAGAAGAAGAAGAAGAAGAAGAAGGAGAAGAAGAAGAAGAAGAAGGAGAAGGAGAGGGGATAGATGTTGATGATGGAAGTGAAATGTGGCTCCCAAACACTGATAATTCTTGTAAAGGCACCATTAATATTCCGGAAGAAGTTGTGGAAGCATTTCAACATATTCATGAATTTCAGAGTGCGTTTGTACGAAAAAAAGAATCTATATGCGTATCGAATAGAGCCGTTGGCCGTATCCAACAGAAAGTGTTGAACTATAGGCAACTAGGAGAAACGGTCGATAACTATAACAACAATATAATCCAACATCATAATACCAGTTTATCCATGGATCATAGTGTGAAGATACAGCATGAAACTTTGAGTGCGCAGTATACTTGTATTAGGCTTCGATTTAATAGTGATAGTATGGGAGTTTTAGGATCAATAAGGCGGGAATATAAAAATTTTGCCCAAGAGAATCCCATACAAGTGACCCCAAAGGATAAAGATTCATATGTTGAAGAGATGTGGATGAGGTATATGCAGAGTTTATAGATAAATGTCATAATAAAGAGCCCCCCCCCCCCCAAGCACTTTTTCCCAATAGTGGGAGTGTAGGTTTTAAAAAACCGCATCCTTCATATGCGCCGCATTTTTCAATTCCAGCTATTGTTAAAGCACAGGTCCACTTATGAACAAATCGAGCTTGCCATACTCGGTACAGGACTTTCCTCGGCTTTCCCAGCTACAAACAGGAGGTTCCAGAGATTCGTTAGGTGAAGATCGGGGCAATGCGTTTGGACCCGTAGAAAATGCAAGCACAATCAAGAAGATACACAAGTTCTTTCGAAGATTAATACGACCACTGACACTTGATTTCGAAACAGCCACTTGGGAGATGTTCCACTTGATTATCAATCCGAAGAAAATGTATCGTCTGCATTATTACAAGCTCCAAGGGTGGGGGCTGTATACACGAGACGACCCGTCCTTTTTGGTGTTGTTGACTGGGTTTCTTTCATTGTCAGCGATAGCATGGGGGCTTGCTTATTCTCCAAGCTTCTGGGAAATATTAAAGCTTATAGTATATGTGGTGATTGTAGATTTCCATTTGGTTGGGGTGGTGATTGCTACCATTTCATGGTTGTTGGTGAACAAGATAGTTAACAATACTTACGGAATGTCTTCAGCTAGATACAAAGTGAACTATATAGATTGGGGGTTCTGCTGGGATATTCATTGTAATTCATTTGTGGTGATTTGGTGTTTATTATACGTGATTCAATTTATAATGTTACCCATTATTAGTATTAAGAAACTGTTTTTAGCCCTTTTACTTGGAAATACTTTATATTTTGGATCCATTGGCTACTATTTTGTGGTAACTTTCTATGGTTATAACCTGCACCCCTTGGTTAGTGGAGGTTCTGGCTCAAAACTGCTACAGAATATTTTATTAATGGGTATATTACCTGCCTATGCATTGGCATGGCTTATTAGCATTTGTTCCCGGGTAAACGTGGCTGTATGGTTTATTGATAAGTATTTTAGTTGACTTATACATATACATATACATTCATTCATACATACACACATATATATATATATATATTAAAAATCCTAGAAATTATATAAATTGAAAATCTAAAAACTTGAAAACTTAAAAATTTAGCACTTGTGCAAACTGTAAACAGAGATCTCCATATTCATCTGCAATTTTATCGTCAATCATTTGCTTACTTATATTACCTTTGGGAATATTATATTTTGTAATTACTGTATCAATATCCTTGTTGGTATTAATCTCAATCAAGAGCCCCTTAAATACTCCATGCAAAAATACATTGGCCGTTCGGATCATTACGTTGCCATTTTCTAATTCATATATTTGCCCACCATCTCCCTTAATATTTTGCTTTTGCAACCAAAGACTTTGCAATTTCTGATTAACGAAATAATCAAACAGATCGTTATAACCCATGGTAACCCCTCGATAAAGGTACGATTCAGGGAATCCCAATCCATTAGAAGATGTGGTACTATCGTCTTGAATAACTGAATTGGTGAATATCGCACACGTTTTCTTGTTAACTAGCGTGATACACGTCTCGGGCATATACGATAACGACAACGTATGAAGAAATTTTGATTCACTTTTGCCCTTGACCATCGAATATGGGTTGTTTCTAAACACTTTAAACAGGAACCCCCACTTGCCCTTTAAAGTAGGAAGCTCATTCAGAAGCTGGTCATGAAATTGTATTATTGTATCGGGCGACGCATCTATAAGAACAACTCTAGAGGTTAGTAAACGATCTATAAATGGAGTAGAGTGTTTTTTTTCGAAAGTACGTACGCAGAAACCATGTTGAAGTGGGATGAGAAATGGGTGCATACAATGCACTCATTTTTTAGTGGGAGATGAAATGTGTGTGTGTGTGTGTGTGTATGAGTGCTTATCTTGACCAATTAAGCAAGGTATTTTGCAACCAAATACAGCTAATTATTTGAAAATTGGTACATATATATAAATATATATATATAAGGAGCATTACTAGCAAGGTTATACCGCTATCAAGATCGTGTTGTCTATTGTTTTGCTTTTGTTCATTATAAGTTTGAGTTTAGTTTTCGTTTTGTTTGGCTGCCATTATTTTAAGTTCAAAGTGCGTCCCATTTTCGCTATAAATTTTTTTATTTTTCTTAATTTTAAATTTTTCACGCTGTAAAATTATAACTTTTATATAACTATTTTATTTTAAAATTAATTGTGCTATATTAATTTTGAGTTTTATTGTGTAAATAATATTTTACAGTCATCGCGAAAATAAAAGTATACCATGCTGGTGAAAGAAGAAGTAGTGCTAATTGGAGCCAATAAGCAGCCAAGTTCAGTTGACTTTAGTGCCAATTTCAATATTGTGGCTTTTGGGGCTCATACTACTGTAGCACTTTGGGATCCCTTCAGTAAATATGGGGTTTTCGCCACTTTGAAAGGACATACCAAAGAAGTTACAGGAGTCAAGTTCATCCCGGATTCTAACTTCTTGGTGTCTACGAGTGAAGATGGGGATGCTATAGTATGGGAAAAGACAGTGGATAATACATTTTCTCAACGTCAAGTGTTGAAATTTCATCAAGGTTCAATCTCTTGTGTCTCTACATGTGCCAATATGATAGTGACTGGTGGAGTGGATGGTAAGATTGCGATTTGGAAATACCAATCACAAGATAGTTCATTTGTTCTTGAACAAACTTTTTGTATCAAGAAAAATTTCTTACCAACTTGTTTAGCTATACAACAAGTTTACGGTGAACATTTAATTGCCATTGGTGGGACATCAGTTGACGTTTATGTTTGTAAAAGTTCAGATCCAAATAATTACATAACTTTAAAAGGTCATGAAGATTGGATGAAATGTCTTTCCTGGAATAAAGATGGTGACAGTTATCTTTTAGCTCTGGGTTGTCAAGATAGATACATCAGATTATGGAGATTGAGACCACATGAACCTGAAGATGAAAACAAATTAGTTTTATTGGCCAATAAAAAGGAAAAAATGACTTTGATCAATAATCAAGTAGTGGAAATGTTTTCAGAAGCTCTTATTATGGGCCACGATGACTGGGTATCTAGTCTTGTATGGAAGGGAACCCAATTATTATCTGCCTCCGCTGATACCGCCTTGATGATTTGGGAAATGGATATTGCATCTGGTATTTGGGTTTGTACATCTAGACTTGGAGAAATGTCCATTAAAGGTGCTTCCACTGCCACTGGGTCATCAGGAGGATTTTGGTCATGCCTTTGGATTGATAATATTGCTAATAACAGTCAAATGATTCTTGCCAATGGGAAAACTGGTTCTTTTAGAGCATATGAAAAATCCAATACCGAACCTTGTGCTTGGAAGGCAAAATTAGCTATAACTGGTCCTATGAGAGAAGTTACTGATCTTGTTTGGGGTCCATGCGGTGAATACTTATTTGCTACATCTCTTGATCAAACTACTAGACTCATAGCTCCAACTGAACATTATGGATGGCGAGAATTAGCCAGACCTCAGATCCATGGTTATGACATGATTTGTTTGGATAATATTTCTAGTACCAAATTTGTTTCCGGTGGGGATGAAAAAATTTTAAGAGTATTTGAAATGACCAATTCCACTTTTGAGTCACTTAAACAACAAGGTATCGAAATTGGGGTCAATGATTCTCTCCCAGAAAATGCCACTTTACCTGTACTTGGTCTTTCTAATAAGGCCGAAAATGAAGTCACAGAAGAAAATGAACAACAACAACAACAACCAGAAGATCAAGACGAAGAAACGAATAATAATAATAACAATAATAATGATGATAATAATACTACTACTAATAATAATGGATTACAAGAAGGTATTCCAAATGAAGATGTTCTTCAAAGATTTACTCTTTTCCCAGAATTGGAAAAACTTTATGGTCATGGTTATGAAATTACTTGTTGTGCGTCCAATGCTAAATATATAGCATCTGCTTGTAGATCTAATACTGCTAGACACGCTGTAATTAGAGTTTTCGATACTGCAAATTATCTGATGTGTCATGTATTAGAAGGTCATAATTTAACCATTACAAGTTTAGCATTTTCTCCCGATGGAGAATACCTCATTGCAGTTTCAAGAGATAGACAATTAAGTATATGGAAAAATTTTGAATTAGTGTCAATTTCTCAAGCTCATAGTAGAATCATTTGGGATTGTACTTGGGTTAATAACCAATATTTCATTACTGGATCAAGAGATAAACTGATTAAAGTATGGAAATTAGCAGAAGAAAGTAACGGTGAACCAGTACTTGTTACTCAGACTAAGTTCGATCTGGCTGTGACTTCAGTAGATGCTTATAACTATAATGGGTTGAATTATTTGGCAGTAGGGTTAGAAAAAGGGATAGTTATCCAGCAATTTGAAATAGCTAAATCACAATTGAATGAAATATTAACATTCAATCAAACAATCACTCCGGCTGACAAAGTGGCCAAGCTTGCATGGGGTAAACCACGTAATGGTTCATTAATGTTAGCAGTTGGATCTTCAGATCATTCTATCAGATTGTACAGTATAGATATATAGAGAATATTAATAACTGGCTTTTCGTATTCATTTAACATTCATCCTTCATTTATATAGTCTGCGTGCGCACAACAGTATTGGGGCCCAGTTTGCACCACCCCTGTTCGTACTCCGTCCTGCATGCCCGCAGGTTTCCGACATTTAATTATCTTATTAACACCACATACAAAATTCAATCAATTCAATCGAAAATGGCCGATAAATTCCCTGCACTCGACGAAATAGACCAAAACCTTCCTGAAGCTGGGATTTCAGATGAGGCTGATGACTTTCTTGCACGTGAAAAGGAGTTAGTAGGCGATGAATTCAAAACTGAAGATGATAAACAAGTTTTAGAAGAAGATGATGACGAATTCAGTGAATTCAAAGAGCAATTCCCTGAAGTTCAAGAAGATGAACAAGAAGGGACTGCTTTAAAGGAAGAAGAAGAAGAAGTAGAAGACGAAGATATTGAAGGATTTGGGAATTCAAATGATTCAAGCAAGTTCGAAGGGGAATCTCCACATATTAAGGAATGGAAAGAACGTCGGGATCTTGAAATAAGTACTCGTGAAAAGGCCAATGAAGCTAAAAAGAAAGAGATTATTACTAATGCTAGACAGGCGATTGATGACTTTTACGATAACTACAATTCTAAACGTGAACAACATTCCGAAGAAGTGTTGAAAGAACAAGAAGAATTTTTGGAAAAGAGAGACGGTTTTTTGAAAAGAGGTACCTTATGGGATAGAGTAGGAGAATTGGTTGCTGAAGTTGGTGAGACTGGAGATGGAACAAGAGACAAAACTCGTTTCAAGGAATTGTTAAAAAAATTAAAGGGGAAAGAAAATGCTCCAGGAGCCGGTGGATACAGTGCCACTCATGTATAATTTTTTTTTTTTTAGGATGTTTAATTAAATAGAAGATTATATGAAGAAAAAACTAATATGGACAAGTAGGCATTGATAAGAAGTTGCAATGATTTTAGATAGAGTTCGTACTTGTTTATTTATTTATTTATTTATTTATTTATTTATTTAATATACCCGATTAGTTTAGCTAATCCTCGTTCACCTTTATCAAATTTGTTTAAATATACTAATACCCCTAATGACATAAGTGCACTTTCATATGGAGTCCAATTATAAGAATTTAATTTTGATTGTTTAGCTGTTCTCCATTTTGAAATCAAGAAAGTTCTCAAAATCCAAAAATTAGTTACCTTAAGAAATTCATCATTCAATTGACGATTCTGACTTTCAAATTGATGGAGCCAAAATGTAATGAGAGCCAGTATAAAACCTACTGTTTTCACATAAGTTTTCGTGATACGCCTTGAAGATATTCTGAACCATAAGATGGCAAGAATATTGGGGACAAAAATTGTGTTGGTAATAACATTAGACTGATTAAATATTTTGCGTACAAAATCGGTGCAAACTTGAGTGGTGGTCAAATGCAGTTGATTATTAACTAATATCCCATGCTTAGCTTTGTCAATTTGGTCGCAAAATGTGCGGAATTTCAGTAACGCAATGACCCCAAATAGCACAACATTGAAAGATATATACTTTGTTATAAGAGGGTTCCATAAGATACGTAATTTATCTTGGTTTAGCCATACCGGGTTATACAAGACTTTACGTATAATGCCCGACAAGTTTTTACTATTAAGCAGGTTTGGGGGCGCCAAAGTATGAGAAAGCATTTGGGCATAAAGCGCCGAATATATGATCCTAGACCAAGTGGAAGGACCTAAAAATTTGAGTTGCAGATATTTTGTATCGAATTGAATTGAGTCTAATAAATTTTTGCATTTATCTTTTAAGTAATCAAGCCAAATGTACAGCAGAATGTAATCTTGAGACATTTGGGCGTCATGAGCAGCAGAAAATAGTATACATGAACTAATATAATTAGTAAGCTGTGGTTGTGTTTGCATTAAGTACAGTTGCAATAACTGTTTAATTAAAGGGCTAAGGGTTAAAAAGGCACTCCATTGGAAGGGTTTCTTGGTTTTCAAAGCGTGTAGAATTGCAGAAACAACGGCAAATTTGATAACAGGCCTAGCAGACATTAATCAATAAAATAAGGTTACAAAGAATGGGAGAAAGGATCAACTGCAAAAAGATCAACAACAACAAATTAAATGATAAAGCTTATTTATGAGGAACCCCCCTCAAGAAAAAAAAAAAAAAATAGCCACCCAAATTGGTGGGGAAGATGATGGTGTGGGGATTTTCGTGAGGGATGTTCTCCATGCAGTGTGTTTGTGTTTGTGTTTCTGTAATCACCAAGGGTATAAACCCACAATACAAGATATGTGTGAATGCATTAAGAGTAGAACTCTAAGCTTCTGGTATATGATTTCGAAAACTCAACTCACCAAGGGCAATTGTAATCCAATTCAAACTATCTTTGGACGGTAATGGTTTTGATATGATTTAACTAACTGTTAGGAACTCGGTTGCAAAAATGTAATTGCGAATTGGATTGGAGTTAATTGACAATAAGTGCTGAGTGCGAGTTAAAAGAACAAAAAAAGAAAAAGAGAACAAAAAAAAGAACAAAAAAAAGAACAAAAAATCGAACAAAGAAAGAGCAAAAAAAGAGCTCAAAAAAAAAGCAAAAAAAAAAGCAAAAAAAAAGCAAAAAAAAAGTAAGACAGAAAATAAAAGAGAAAACAAAAACACTAAATTTCTTTAAATACAAATAAACAAACAAATAAGTAAATAAACAAAATATACGAATATATAAAAACAAAAAACAAATGAAAAAATTAAGGAAAAAAAAAGAAAGCATAGGAGCTCTTAAAAGTATAGAAAAGGCCAGGAGAAAAACCTTAAAGGTAAAGAGAAAGGTTCCAAAGGTAAATAGAAAGGTTTTAGATATAGAAAAAAGAAATGAAAACTGGGTTTCAAAAGTATGGCAAAAAAGTATGAGAACAGTAAAAAAACAGTAAAAGAATAATGGACAAAAGAAGAATAGAAGATTTTGTTTTTTGTTTTTGAAAAAAAAAAAAATGCAAAAGCAAATGCATAAAAGAAAAAAAAGACAATGCACTGAACCACTCTAAACGTTCCAAATACTGTACTCGTTAGAAAACTGCACTCACTAGAAAGCGGCACTTACTAGAGAGGTGCACTCATTAGGGAGCGACAGCTACCAGAGATCTCACAAACAACTGGGACATGCACATGCACATGCGCTTATTGAAAGCAATAATAGAATAAAATAATCTGGCAGTCTTGCGATCACTGACCAATTTAAATATGTCAGCATTCAGTAACAAAAGCTGTATGTCGTCTAACTAGAACACACACGACCATACAACTATATCCACGACCATATTGATCGTCTCTTATCACTGTAATGCGAAACAAAAATCAATCATTTGTGACGCGGTCCCTGCACACGAAAAGCATAGTCTAAACAACTTTGCCTGAATCACCAAACTTTTTTTTTTTTTTATCTATAATGGTAGAACCATCATCAGAGAGCGCCAGTATCATATCAATGATGCCTGGTACGCCGTCTCCTTTGAAAGATAAGCACTCGATGGTGACACCAATGCGTACGAGATCAAGAGGGATCAGTACTAATATAGCAGTTTCTCCAGCATCTCCTTCACCTTGTGTATTGCAAAACGGGAATAATCACCGACGATCCCTTTCCAGTACCCTCCCTGATTTACCAGAATCACCTTCGCCGCAAGAGGAACTTAAAGATTTCCAACTTCCAGATATAGAAACATTAAGTCGGATGGATATAGATGAGCAATTACGACTTTTGGCCTTGAAAGAAATGGCTGTAGTTGAAATTAAGGATCAGATATCAGTATTAGAGCTTCGATTGAAACTGAATGAAAGTGATTTGCATAAGCTAAGACAAGTGATTCAAAGATCTTTATATAAAGAGATAAACAGTAGCAGTTCAAGTGGAGGTTCTCAAAGTGTTTCGAATGGTAATTCTGGCAGATCATCAACAGATATTGATCCACATGAAGCAGCCGTCAAAGCTACAACTCAACGAAGACGTACCATTTCATTAGGTGGCAGTTCACAAAATCCTGTTTTAAATATGGATGCAACAAGTCAACTGAACAAAATAGGCAGTGCGCTGGATCCATCCAAAAATCATAGTAGAAATACTAGTTTTGAAGCTCTTAATCCATTGAAAAAAGAATCAAACTCTAATTCTTCTTCATCTTCATCTAAAAACAGAGTGTCTTCTTTATGGTCAAACTTATCCAAGCCACTTAATCTTATTCAACAATTTGATACCATGCTACAAAACGAATTTGAAAAATCCTTGGCTCCTCAACTGGACATTACATCAAGCCCGGACCCAAGCCCTACAAATTCTTCATTCCCAGTTGACCAATTGGTACATAACAGGCATAGTGTGTCTTCAAAGCAGACATCTCAAACAGCTTCACAGCTTCCAAATCATCAAAATGCACAGAAAAATGCATCTCAACGACCATTGGATAAGACTACCGATTATTCTTATGAGGCTAAAATCCAAAATGTGTCCAATTCTATTTGGTCGTTTGTAAGCGATGTCAGACTGAATGTTTTACAATCTTTGGGTGATGATCAAGAATTTTCATATAATATTGATACCATTGAAACTGGCTCGACAGTTTCTTTAGAGAAAATGGGCTCTCGTGAAAGAGAATCGGAACATGAACGAGAACCAGAACAAGTACGAGAACGAGAACAAGAACGAGAAACAGAACGAAAACGAGAACAAGAAAGAGCACGAGAACGAGAAAGAGCACGAGAACGAGAACAAGAAAGAGCACGAGAAAGAGAAAGAGAACAAGAACGAGAACCAGAACCTATATTGCCTAGAAATAAAGGACGTCAAACAAATACAGAGATCATGCAAGTTAGCAGAATACGTAAAAAGGACAAAAAACACATGGATTAGGAATAAATAGAGTCTAGATAGTTTTACTTTGCATACACATAAATACATATATACAAGGACATTGGCACAAAAAGTATGGTAAAGATTGTATTATTATAGTAATGCAAGCAAATAATTGTTTTCTTCTTTAATTTTTTGAAAAAAAAAGGCCCCTTAACAAACATTACCAGAAAACAAACTTGGTATCTAAGCATTATCTACATCATGTATCATTGTATCATAATTATATCTATAATTGTTGCAAGCCTTTAACAATATCCGCTTGCTTCGTCGCATCTTCAGAGTTAGAAGCATCCCCTCTAATATCCTTGGTAACAATATCCTTTAATTTATCAAAATATACATCTTGAAGAAGATTTCTTAAGTTGAATTCGCTTTTTTCAATCAATTGACCTATATTGACCAAATGAGATGTTTCCAATGAAACACCTGGTTGAATGCTTTGCAGTTGCTCCAATTGTCTAGTGAGAGACCCCAGAAGCAGAAGAGACAGTTCCAGCATATCTAAAATAACCAGGGAGGTCACTTTGTATAAAGCCGTGGTTGAACTCTCCGAAATGACTTCGAAAACATGAATGGAGTCCCATTTCCCCTTCCCTACGTCCGCTTGCTTTTGGAATAAAATAACGCCTGCAAAAGACTCAATTGTATCTTCATCTTCCGTATCCCAGAAATAAGCTGACAGGAACCCCCCTTCATAATAAAGATCCCTATATATGTCAAAACTTTCGTTGGCCTTTATTTCCAAATCACGAAGTGGAGCTGAGGGGAATGGTGGGGGTTCGTCACCTTCAGTTGAAGCGATCTTACCATCGGAGATATTAACGTATTTGTTCAGCCATGGAGAACGGTACAGATCAGCATCTCGATTATAATCACAGCAAAGGAACTTCTTACCAGTTTCAGGGCATTCCAAAGTTTCAAGGGGTACATCAACTGACAGAAGAAGTTCTTGACTGAGTTCATCATCGTTGGCCAAAGTGCATATGTTGTTGAGGTTTTGTTTAACCTGCTTAGGGTTCAATCGACGAAGTAGGTCCAAAGATGCATCGTATTTCTGGTCGTAAGACATGGTTGAGGAAGATGGGCTGGTGACTTCAAAAATAAACCCCTAATGCAAATTTAAGTGTGCGCGGTCTAGAAATTGGTGCAACAAGTCCCAATTATATCCCCATTTATATGTACTAATTGGCCGCAAAAAAAATTGGTTTAAATTTTTTATTTTATTTTATTTTATTTCTAATGGTAATTAAAATTTAAATTACAATTACTAAATAGCTACTTGTTTGCTTTTAAAACCCATTTATTATATCTATTGATACCCTTTAAATATTTTGAAAATTCACCAGAATCTTATTTTTTTCTCTTTTTTTCTTTTCTTTTAAGAACCACTATTAATATTTTTCAATATTTTTTTTTTCATTTGTTTTTTTTTTTAAAAAAGTTATTTACTTATTTATTTATATTTTAAATATATTTTCCCCCTCCATTGTGATTTCTCATGATAAAACATATTCACCTCCAATTCTTGGGGCGTTAAGAATAATACCATTTAAACATCCAGCAATGAGTCCTGCCACTGGCAAAGTGACAAACCAACCCAAGTAGCACCAAATGACCATTCTCCAATTGACGGCTTTTAAATCACGATTACATAAACCAATGAAAACAGTGGCACCGACGGCTGATTGGGTGGTTGAGATTGGGATCCCTAATTGGGTGGCCATTACAGTAGTGACAGCAGCACCCAATTCGATAGAGAAGCCTCGAGAAGGAGATTGTAAAATCAATTTGTTACCCAAATTTCTCATGATTCTGTAACCATAAGTCCAGCATCCAATGACCAAAGCAGCTGCAGTGTAACAAAGAATCCAGATGGGGACGTCTGCCTTTTTGGCAATGGTGTTGGTAGACCAAACCAAGTATACAGTACTCAATGGTCCAGAAGCATTGGCAATGTCATTAGAACCATGAGCAAATGACATGGTAGCGGCAGTGATACCTTGTAAAAGCGAGTAAAGATATTCAATTTTGTTATCATAATATTTGGATTTAGTGTGCATACCCTTGAGATCTCCAGCAAGGGCATCTTTATCATTAATTTGACTGCTAATGATATCTTGATCAAACCCATGAATGAGAATAAGCCACAAAAGACGTGGCCATTGAGATGGACCCGCTTTCAACATACGCCACCATTTTTGACGGGTGGATAAATTTTCTTGACTTGATTCATTAGTAGATTGCTTGGAAATTACTTCAATTTCAGTGGTTGGCTCTTTGATTGAATTCACAGAATCCACTGCTTCTTCTGAATCTTTATTAGCAGTTTCTTCGTATCTTCTTCCCTTATAGTAATCAATGGTTAATTGATGATTTTCTGGCATTGGAGGAATATCATCGGTAGATTTGAAGTAATAAATTGGCCCGCAGAAAATATGATACAACTTTAAAGTCCAATCATTATGAACCAATTTTCTTCTATAAAATGGATAAAGGAATATCATATAAAGAGCAGTTGCCACTGCTCCAACTCCAAAGATGGAACCCACTGTGGCACCAGTAGATAAATCGTCAAGATTTAATTTTGGAGCACCTTTCCAAACAATTAACATAGTAAGAATGGAAAATGCAGCAAAGACCATACAAGGAATTAACAACAAAGCATTTTTCAAAGCTCTATCAGTGTTTTTGATTTCTAAAACAGAGTATTTGGAAATCAAAAAAATTATTGAAGCAAAGCAACCTGCAATGACTGGAGCAATGAACCATGAAGCGATAATGGATGCAACACCATCCCAACCCCAATGAATGTTTGTAGCACCTTTGGCAGCAATGGCAGAGCCAATAATGGCACCAACAATGGAATGGGTAGTGGAAACTGGCATACCAATGTTGGTAGCAATGGTAAGCCAAATGGATGAACCCACCAAGGCACACGCCATTGTAAGCATAAGTACAGCTGGGGTATCGCTAAAGACATTAACATCAATAATCTTATTCTTGATAGTATCAGAAACACGAGAACCAGCTAAAACAGCACCAAGAAATTCACAAAGACCAGCTAAAACCATGGCCTGCCAATATTTAAGGGATCGAGAGGAAACTGAAGATGCAAATGAATTAGCAACGTCATTAGCACCAATATTCCAAGCGTCCAAGAACGCAAAGATCATGGATAGAGCGAAGATATAATCAAAACTATGAAGATACATGATTTATCAAGTGAATAATTGATTGGATTTGGTTGCAAAGTAGCTGCGAAATTAAAACTTAATTAATCACTTGAATGATAAATCAATAATATGTTCTAATTCAAGAATCAGAGAATAAAAGCACATTATATAGAGTTGGATTACGGCTAATTAATTAAATCTGTCAAATTGACTATAGTTAGTACCTGTTGCATATAGATTAAGCCAAGCTCTTTACGATGAAAAATTAATAATTTCTTGGTTTTTTTGGAAATTCAGGCCTTGGCACTAATAATTCACACTAGTTAAAGAAACGTGGGACCATGAAACGGTTTTTGGAACCAAGAAAATAAGATTATCCGATATTTCAGCGGAATTTAGACATTTTCTAGTAGATGTCAAGCTGAAAGGATTAGTTAGACCCCAATATATTGGTTAATTCAGATATATTCATGAAGATATGTTACAATTTGGATGCTGCATAAAGATCAAAGATAAATGACTAAAGTTAAATTTTAGTTTCAAAATAGGCAATCACGGCTGATAATTTATGGACAATCGAATAAGGCTAGTAGTCCAATATTAGAGTCCCCGAACCCACGTGGGTAGGAGCAGTAGTGATAGTGTCAAAAAAAAAATGAGAGAGGAGGAAAAAAAAAAAATAAAATATAATACAATAAATGGTTTTCTGATTAGGACAATCTCTAAGTATGATTGCATCAAGTTACATATTCCTCGTGCTGCATGAAGAAACAATGGCAGCAGAATAATTATAGAATTATTTATTAGTATCAGTTGTTGTAGCAGGCGGTGTCAATAATAATAGAATAATAGAATATTTTAAAGATATATTAAATGTGAATGCGAACGTTAATTTACAATATAAAAACGACACGAATTAGAACGAAAAGCTAAGCAATTAGCATGAGACAAGTGTAAAGATTCTAAGAAAGCGTTGCATATACTATTACACTAGTACAGTTAAATCCATTTATGAAAAAAAAGCTAATTGAATTTTTTGATTCAAGCCTTAAATTCAAAAACCTTTTAAAAAATCAATGGACTATTACAAGCCAATACTAATCAATTTCCTGGTACATTTTTTTTTAATAATTTTGCACTTTAAGATCTCCGCAGTTTATTATTAAAACAAAAGCTTGGTTATAATTCAAATACCTATTATCTTATGATAAATATCAGTATTCTAGACGCTGGAATTAAGTGGTTACAAAGTAAAATAAAAAAAAAAGGAAAAAGAACGTATAATTGATTTGAAAACAGCTGAATGGTGAATGGGAATGAATAATTGATATATGATAAAAGGCACTTACTATATAGCTGTGATAGAGAAATTCGGTCGATTAATTAGATAAGACACTAATGGGAATTAAGGACTACTTGATAGAGTTATTATATAAGTGCCAGCAACAATTGAGCTTCCTCCCCCCTCAAAAAAAATTGGATTTGCTAGTACAATAAGCTTCATGCTCTGACTCTCAATTAATTTGCAACTATAAAAAAATGTATATAGGCTGTAGCACCGTGTTGCAGTATCAATTTTTTATTAGTTGATTCACCATCCACTTATGTGCAAACCAAATGGGGAATTCAGCACTGCATGACATACGCTATTGTAACCCACTGCTAAACAAAGTGATGTTAGTAGCTTCAATGCTTTAAATTATTATTTTTTTTTTTTACTATCAATAGAGCTAAGTCAAGCGTAGAACCCAATTTGGGGATTTCGGTATCTTGGGATTTCGGTATTTTGGGATTTTGGGATTTTGGGTTTTTTTTCAAATTTCATTCGATCATTTTATTCTTTTCCATTTACCTATATAAAGCCAGCAGCTTTTTTCGTCACAATCTTAAGCTAAAGCTAATATTATTTTTTCCTCTAGGCTAGCACCCTCTCCCCTCCTCTCCCCCTTAAATATGCATTAGACGTGCTACATTATGTTTTTTTTTTTCTTATGCCAACTATGAGTAAATCGAATCGAAATATTAGACAGCTGCTGCTGACACTGCCCAATGATGAGAATACAAGGTTATTAACACCTTTGCCACAAATATGCGAGCCTGGGAAAAGCAATCAACAATTATCACCTAGAAGACCCCCGCTTTTCACGGTTCCTTCTTCAGTATCAGTAAGATCACTCCGTAGTTTAAACGATCCGGTGGCTGATCTGTATGCTGAAGGAATTGAATACAAGACAATTGATTTGGATAAATATTCATATATTTCCTATTATATCCCCATTCTTCGATGGTTGCCTCAATATGATTTTAAAAGCAGCTTTATTGGTGATTTATTAGCAGGGATCTCTATAGCCAGTTTCCAGATACCTCTTGTTATGTCATTTGCAACCTCGTTGGCTCATTTACCACCTGTGACTGGGCTTTGTACCATGATTATAGGTCCATTAATGTATGCGATTCTAGGTTCGGTCCCCGTTTTAATTGTGGGGCCAGCTCCTTCTTCTGCATTAATATATGGCCAATTTATAGATGCACAATCGGAATATCTGTCTCGAGATATTGCTCTGGTAATTCTGGCAGTTATTGGAGGTATCTTGTTGGGCTCTGGGATTTTAAGATTGGGGTTTCTTGATACAATTCTTTCGCGATCACTTTTGAAAGGGTTTTTGGCTGCAATGGGTCTCATCATGATAATTAGTGAGCTAATACTGGAATTGGGGTTACAAGCAATTTTATCAAAGGGAGATTCACCCACTGCCCCAGTTACACCTCTTGATCGGGTATTGTTTGTAATTCATAATATTAAATCGTGTCATGGTCTAACTACATTAATTTCCGTCATTAGTTTATCATTGGTACTTTTAATCAGAACGGTGAAGAGGAAAATGGTTTCCCATGGCTATCGAAATGCACTTTATTTCCCAGAATTATTATTAATGGTAGTCATTGCTACTTGGTGTAGTTATTATTTCGAATGGGGGCAAAAAGGAGTTGAAATTGTGGGTGATTTGAAAGGGAATACTAAAGAAAGCCTTGTAATTAATCCATTTCAAATGGGGAATTTTGGGTTGATGAAGAAAACCGTTTCAACGGCATTTTTATGCACAATCTTGGGATATTTTGATTCTGTTATCGCCACTAAAAATATTGGCAGTAAGTATAATTATAATGTATCTCTGAATAGAGAATTAGTTGCTCTTGGGGTTACTAATGTGGTGGTTTCATTTTTTGGAGGGATCCCAGCGTTTGGCGCTTTTGGAAGATCTAAAATCAATATTATGGCCGGTGCAACGTCTCCAATGTCAGGCTTGGTGATGTCCATAGTAACGACATTTGCAATGATTTACCTTTTATCATATTTATACTATTTGCCAGAATGTATATTGGCTCTTAGCACAACTATTATCGGGATAACCGTTTTAGAAGAGATTCCTGAAGATTTAAAATTTTTTTGGACCCTTTCAGGTTACGATGAATTGTTTACATTCACAATAGTTTTCCTATTTACTTTGCTTTGGAGTGCAGAGGCAGGAGTTGTCTTAGGGGTTGGCATTGCATTAATAAGGATTATTAAACATTCTTCTCGTTCAGGGATTCATGTCCTTGGGAGAATACCTAATCTGACAGTGTTCCGAAATGTAGATGCATTAATTGAGGAATCATTTACCAATTTTAATAAAGAAGATGATTTGAATCAATTAATATCTATCATGGAAGAGATTGAAGGGGTTTTAATCATTAAAATCCCTGAACCATTAACGTTTACCAACGTCGGAGATCTACAGGCAAGGTTACACCGGATAGAGAAATATGGATCTTTATTAGTTCATCCTTCTCAACCTCAAAGTAGAGATATTGCAAACATTAAATTTGCAATTTTCGATTGTAAAGGTATGGTTAGAGTAGACGTGGGGGCCATACAAGTATTATGCGAATTGGTTAAAAGGTACACCAATTCAAATATAGTAGTTTGCTTTACTAGAGTCCCCATTGAAGTTAGGAAAACTTTTTCTCAACTGGGATTAACAAGAATGGTGAATGATTGTTTTAAGCATTCAACACTACAAACCACATCAGTTGCAATGGGAGATGGATTTTTCACAAGCATCGATGATGCATTGAAGGCAGCAGAAGTGGTTGTTTAAATTTAAAGACGAAGAAGAAGAAGAAGCAACTGAAAAATTAAAAGCACTCTATGATACTCCGCATTTCGCGATAGCAAGATGGCCCCGTACTAGCTGCAGGATCAAATGTAATCACGAAAACCATTTCGATCATTTCAATTCTTTTTTTTTTCCCCAATCGAAAACTAATTAGGGTGAATATTTAAATGATAAGAACTAGCAGACGATATATAAGCTCCAAGTATGCATACTATGACTTGTTATTGAAGAATACGTCACATCCGATTCACCCTAAAGAAACAACCGATATAAAAGGGTCAGGGTTGAAGCCAAACACCGAAAGGCAAGTGTTTGAAGGGAATTACCAATCAGATAACTTGTCAGCGGAAGAAAAAATATCCAAGATCTTTGGAGGCAGAATAAAAGGAGAAGATAGAAAATCTTCTAGTCGGTTTTTAAGGGGGCAGTCACGTGTGATTGGAGGTGTTACAGTACCAGATAAACCAGTTGAACCAGACAATTGTTGTATGAGTGGGTGTATCAATTGTGTTTGGGAATTATATAATGACGATCTCAAGGATTGGAAGAGTAAAAGGAATGCAGCTGCGAAGCAGTTACGATTGCATGGAGGAAGATGGCCAGAAAATTTTGATGCACCAGTGGAATTGCTCGGAGCTGAAAATCTACCAAAGAGTTTAAGTGGGAAGAATATCACCAAGATTAAAAATGAAAGGAAACAAAAGAAAGCCGATGGATGGGAGCTGGTCCCAGTGAGTATCCGAGTGTTTGCAGAGATGGAGAAAAAATTAAAATCCAAACGTAAACATGAATAAACAAGATATTATAGACTATTTATTGCACGATGGTGTGCACCACATGGCATAGAAAGGTACAACATTCGTTAGGTTTATGTGCATCATAAATCGTTCACATAATTCTAGAAATTGAAAAAAAAATGTAAAATTGATACATATAAATATATTCATAATGTTTAGTTCTACATCTAGTTAAAACTCATCTAAAATTAACATTACTATAAATCAATCCCTTTCTCCTTGTAGAATTCATTGGCTTCAGCAATTTGCTTGACCAATTCATTGTATTTATCTTCCTTGTCCTTGAAAGTGAATACACCCCATCCTAAAGTTCCCAATGCATAGGCCCCAAAAGAAACCAAAGCCCACCATGGTAAGAATGGTAAGATATCTTGATGAATCTTATCAGAGGTGGGGATCACACCCACATAAAGAGCAAAATAAACTGCGCAAAGGGCAAAGAATACCACAAAAGTTTCAGTTGCCTTGGTCATTTGGTGAGAAGTTAAAATGATTTACGTGTTTTTTTTTTGAACTGTGAGAGCGAGAGCGAGAGCGAGTGCAGGTGCGAGAGCGAGTGCAGGTGCGAGAGCGAGTGTATGAGGGATGTGCAGGACAAAGCGGAACGGGGTGGTGATGGGTAGACTTGCAACCGGAATAAATTGGAAAGCTACACAATTGATGAAAATAGCGTTAAATTAAAACAAAATTACAGGGAAGATTCAATGAAGTCCAAGATTTGTTGAATGAGTGGGTTAAGAACATCATCATTTTCAAGGAAAATCGAATGACGGGCATTCTTGACTTCAATGAATTTCTTGTGCTCAACAGTATCAGGCAAGAGATTGAAGAAATCTTTGGATCCTTGAAGATTGTTGATGTAATCAGTGTCACCATGAGCTACAAGGACCGCGATATTGGGGGAAAATTTAGATACATAATTAGGCTTGGTGAGATCTTTACCCCTTTCAAACATATCATTGAAAAGACTCACTGATCCTACGAATTTAGTGTCACCTTTCCTAATATAATCCTTCCATTTCTCATTGTTGGTGACGTAATCCACGTCTAATTTGGAGTCAATTTTCAAGTTAGGAACCAACTTATTGATTACTGGTTGTAAAGTACGAAGAACGATGTTTGGAAGGGTCTTTGGGTGCAAATAGACCATTGGTCCGGAGGCTACAATGACCTTGATTTTATCCCTAAAAGTACCTCTGATCCCATAGTTAAGTACAATACCTCCCCCCATGGAATGGCCCATAAGAATAAATTTTTCTTGCGGAGAAGCGTCCATTTCCCTTTTGATAATGAAATCCAAATCATCGAAAGCATACATATCATTAGTTTTACCATAATCTGATCCGGTAGAAGTTTCCCCTGCTCCACGTTGATCAAAAAACACAATATCATACCCTGCTTGAGACAATCTATCAAAGAATTCGGTATAAATACTTGATGACTCGGCAAATCCATGGACGTAAATGATTTTGCCCTTGTACTCATTGGCATGTTTCCATTCTGTTATCAAGAAGTTTGCACCATTATGAGGCGCTCTACAAGTGGTTGGGGTACCAATTGGGGTGTATGGAACAGGAACGGCAGTCATAGTATCGATGGGGGGTGCTCAAATTACTAGTTAAATGAATTAGGGCTCAAATTACTAGATAAATAAATTAGGGAGCTCAATCAATAAATTGTTATTAATTTTGAGATTTTAATAATTCTGTTTTTTTTTTTAATCACTAACCATATTCTGTTTTTTTTTTATTACTATTACTATTCTTATAATTATTCTCTATATTAATATTCTTCTCATTACTATTCTTCTCATTACTATTCTTCTCATTACTATTCTTTTTATTATTATTCTCTATTAATATTCTCTATTAATATTCTTTTCATTACAATTCTTATGATTCCTTTCAGTACTAGTAATTTTCCTTTCTTGTCAAATATTAATAGTCCACTTTGATATCATCATTTTACATCTGTCTGTTTTTACTAGTTGCTTTGAAGATTTTTGAAATGTTGGCGAATGCTTATACAGTTAAGTATTTAGTGCTGTAAACAAAATGGGTATAAAAAAAAAAGCGATTTTGTTTCATTATCGATAGAATAAAAATGGGACATTTTAATTCCATTGCGCACTGTCACAATTCCTTTGATTTAATATAGTTGCAGCCATCATTCAAAATAAACAGGATACATTTGTTTGGATGGTCCAAAAACAAATTGATACCGAAAATGGATAAACTTTGTAAATGGGGCAACTTGATAAAATTTTGGAAATTATGGATGATCAAGCTTGGGTTCAGTTGACTTTGCCACAAGTAATTGGAGAGTTGTTGGTAATTATTTTGTATAAATCTTACCATTAAATCATTGAGAATTATCATATTGTGTGCTTGGCTCAAGTTTTTCGCGATACTTTGAATTTCATAAAGGAAAAAGCTTCGATACAAATTATCTTTTAATAGTAAGTCAAAATAGATGGATTTTTCGTATAAATTTACTTGATCCTGCTTAATGTATCGAATTAATTCATTGCGCATTTCCACTTCTTGCAGCTTGTCGTGAAATCTCAAATTTACCAAATTCAATTGTGAAGTAACAATTGCATTGATAATTGTCCTTGTAGTTTGTAAATTTGGAGAATCTAGTATTATCAGTAATGTGATCAACTTGTTAGGGATATTTCTAGTTAAAGTTTTTTCAATCGATTGCATTTGACAGGATAAACAATCTAAAGTAGGATTTATAGCTAATTGCTGGATATTTGGTGCTTTCTTAGTAAGAGTATCAAGAAATGTACAAGCGACCATTCCTGATTCATGGGCTTCAAACTGATGAGATCTTTCAGTGGTATTCAATTGCAAATTTTGCAAATATAAGAGATCTGTAGAATTGGAGATGATATATGCTATATTTTCACTTTTATCCCCAAGGTACCCATCGAGGGCTAAACTTTTAAGTTTCATGTATTTGGTATTTTGGAAAAATGTGATCCAAATGACCAAGTCCAGGTTATTTATAAATTTCATGCTGGGTTTAGCAGGTGCTTCAAATTCTAAAGTAGTTAAGTTTGTTGTGGCACCTGATTTTTGTAAATTTTGCGCAAAAATTTCCAAAAATGACTGTTGGTTTGAGTCATTATGGTAATAGATTTTCAAGTGTGTTAATTTAGGTAAATGTATATCATTGGAACACAGTTTTATGGAATTAATTGAAACGGTTAGTTGCGTCAAGTACTCAAATTGTAACGTTTCAAAAATCCATGAAGGATTATAAAGCTCGGTCAAGTTCAATTTCAATAATAATGGATGCAAAAATGCCTTTAATGGAGCTGAAACTGGAGTTTTGGTCATGTCCATTGACCAAGCATGAACTCCACCAACAGTTTCATCCCAATCAATCAGATGTAAGAAAGTCATGGATCTAACGTACATCGCCAATTTGCGTTGTTCCATGAGCACTCTAGTTAACTTGGGAACCGAGGCAATCAGGATGAGAGTTCCATAATTAAAGTGCAAGTGTTGTAAATGGGTTCTGCTCATTTGAATTGACTGAACGCTGGGGCTAATAATGATTTTGCAATATAACTGGATCATTGCCGGGATGTATAGCAACTTCAGAGCCACTCCTAAAGCCATGAGGTCTTTAGTTTGTAAATTGGAGAATATTTGCACCAATACCTGGGTGGGGAGATCTTCTAGCGAAAGAGGCGTTAGACGATTGGAAGTGAGGCTTGGAGACACGGTTGAGCCGTGGCTGGAATCATTCATTGGGTAGAAAGTCGATGGTCTGAAGGAGCTCGACTTCCTCCGGGTCTTGGGAGGTGGTGCTTGGGCGTTATTCATGAAGCATCGACAACAAGATTAGGAGTCAAGGAGTTGAAGATTGGAATATGCACAACTGCATAGTAGGACGATAAGCCTGGAGAAAGAATAGACGAAAATAAAAATGAAAAGCAGAGCCAAAGCCAAAGCGAAAGCGAAAGCCAAAGCGAAAGCGAACGCAAAGAAAAAAAAAAAGAAAAAGAAAATAGAAAGATAAAAGAAAGATAAATTATTAATTATAATAAAAATAATAAGATAGAAATAAGGTAAAATTGAGATGGGTGTAAATTCGAGATAGTACCGCAAACAGATGAATCTCGCATGTTTAATATGAATAGTTTTGAGCAGAAATTTTTAACGGCAAATGTCCATGTGATCGCACTTGGTTGTGGACCAAATTCTTGCCGATCTGCACGAAACGGCATTGACAAGTGAGACGCAGTAGTTGAAATATAATTGAGCCATGTCTTTAAAATATAAAAGTGAAATGATTCCAGAGAGCGAAAGATCAACAATCTATTACTAATATTTTGTTACTGATAATCTGTTACTAGCAAATCCTCCGCCTCTTTCCATGATTAATCCTACGAATCACTAACAATAACACACACCCTCTAACATAAATGCACACGCTCGCACACTCACTCCTTGCAAACACACACACACACACACACACACACACACACAGTCTTCACGCTTCTTCTTTTCTCCCTTCTCATTCGCATAATTCACATTATTTCAGCTTTACAATCCCTATGCAACATAAACAGGCCATATTTCATGCTTGTCACTGTTGTCCCATATTTGTGTGTTTCATGCTTGCCAATGGTGTTCTGCATTTCTGCACTGCCTTCGTTTCCACACTTAATTCACCAAAAGCCATACTTTGAATTCTTTACCCCACATTTGCTCTTTTTTAACGTCCATCAACCCTAGAAACTTTAAGTAAATTTGAGTTTTAGTGTATTTTGTGGGTATTTTTTTATTTTATTCGTTTTTTAATTCATTTATTTTATTTTATTTTATTTTTATTCTGATTTTATTTTTTTTATTTTTTTTTTTTTTTGTCTCCTTCTGTGACAAAGTCAGTAAATATTACTGCGTTTTCTTACAACACCTGTAAGCAGCTTTCACCATTGATCTATTGCGATAATTCAGAACGATATCAAGGCCCGAGGGAGGTGAATTATATTGGTCATGCTGGTTCCTAAAGAAAAAGGGGTGGGCAAAGCAGGTTTATCTTCTATGGAAGATTTGAAAAACCCGTTTTATGGTCTCCTGTTTGAAGTAGGAGTGGCAGAAAACAAGAATGTTAATTATAGAGCAACAATGGAAGATGTTCACACTTATGTGGCCAATTTTGCTGAGCAGCTTGATTGGGGGTATTTTGCCATTTTTGATGGGCATGCTGGCAAACAAACCGCCAGATGGTGTGGCAATAATTTGCATACTTTACTTGAAAAGGAAATCTTGGATGAAAAACTGGGGGTCAAGAATGTAGATTTTAGGGAGAGCTTGTGTAACTCCTTTATTAAAGCGGACGAACAAATTCTGAAAGAGAACACTGGGAATTCAGGTTGTACAGCTGCTGTAGCAGTGCTAAAATGGGAAATCAGAAATGAAAGGGATGATTCTCAAGAAGTTGAAACCCCTACTGGTGAATTTAGCGGCAACAATGGAGACAGCACTAACAATGATAACAACGAAAAAGACAACACTGATAACAGTGATATCAACAGCGATAACGATAATAGCAATAACGATAATAGCGATAACAACAGCGATGGAAACAGCGATGGAAACAGCGATGGAAATAGCGATGAAAGCAAGTCTGGTTCTCCCTTAAATTTGGAAGAACCTTGTAAAAAATATGACTTTATCCCAACTTCAAGTCACAAACGAATGCTCTACACTCTGAATGTGGGTGATCTGAGAATCATTTTATGTAGAGCGGGTAAACCTCATAGACTACTGTACGACCATAAAGCTACTGATATTAACGAAATCAATCGTATACATGAAAGGGGTGGTTTAATTATGAAGAATAGGGTAAATGGGGTACTTGCCGTTACTCGATCTTTAGGAGATTCATATATGAAGGATTTGGTCATTGGTCATCCGTATACTACTGCTACAGAGCTCTATGAAGACGACGAATTTATGATTTTAGCTTGTGATGGACTCTGGGACGTTGTTCTGGATTTTAAGGCTGTGCAAATTGTAGGAAATGCATTTCAAAACGACTTATCTGTCATTGACGCTGCCAGAAAACTTTGTCAATTTGCTATGGATCAGCTGACTACCGATAATGTCACCATAATGATAGTAAGGTTTGATAGAGGGGTGTTCGAATTGGGGGAAGCTGTTAGTTCGATGAAAATGTGATTTGATTTTGCAAATTTTAATGACTTAATAAATATATGTTAAATGCTCAACTATTACTATTGTATATATGTGTATTGGGAAAATGTAATATATATATATATATATGTATCTATAATATTACCTCTTTAGCCTCATCGTTTGTTTCAACTACTTGCTCCAATTTCAAAACCTTAGGTCGGTATAATTTCAATGCTAAACTGCTGCTAACCACAGAGATACTCAGTAATGCCATTGCTGCACTAGCCCAAACTGGACTTAACCTTGAATTATTATACGGATAAATGACCCCTGCTGCAATTGGGATCCCTACCACGTTATAAATCAAACTCCAACAAAAATTAAATTTAACTCTACGGAAGACAACTCTCAGAAGATCTAATAAAGTAACCAATGTTGAAAGTGGACTTTCTCGATTCAATATAATAAAATCTGACAGACTAACAGCAATATCTGCCCCAGACAGTAAGGCAATTCCAACATCTGCTGATGCCATTGCTGGCGCGTCATTAATACCATCTCCAATCATAGCTACTGTTTTCCCTTTGCCCACTTCTTTTTGAATCGCTTCCACTTTAGATTGCTTTTGATCTGGTAACACTTCACTTATTATATGGTCATCTGGAATACCAATTTCACTACCAATTGCGTTGGCGGTTAATGAATTATCACCAGTAATCATATAGCATTCAATATTGTTTTTATGAAGCCATTCAATGACACTTTTCGTCTCTGCACGAAGTTGATCTCTACAAGCAGCGGCAAAAATCAAATGATGCTCTGCATCTCCAAATAATTCTTTACATGAAACAGCAACAAGTATTATTGACTTGGATTCTTTTTTCCAATTAGTGAAAAGTTGTGATTGTTCTTCAGTTATTTTAACATTGTAATCTTCCATCAAAGATTCATTTCCTAATATGGCATTAGTAGGATTTTGTAACCATTCTTCATCTAAAACATAATCTCCACTTAACCCTTTACCTGGGACAGTAGTTACTTGAGGAATTTTATTTTGGTCAATTGAAATATCATATTTAATGGAAATTTTTTTAATGAAATTACGAATTGCTTCAGCTAATGGGTGTTTGGACAGAATTTCCAAATCTCTGGTTGTTTGCAAGGCTAATTTTTTCAAATCTATGCTATCATTAATAAACATATAATCAGTCACTTGTAATTCTCCATGAGTAAGAGTCCCAGTTTTATCAAAGCAAACTACTGAAGTATTAGCACCATCTTGGAATGCAGCACCTCCACCTTTAGCGAGTATACCATATTTAGCAGCAAGTCCAGATCCTACAAACAACGCAGTTGGTGCTGCCAATCCAATTCCACAAGGACAAGCAATAACAAACACGGCAATGCAAAATTCTAAGGACCATACAGCCCATCCTCCAATTTCAATGTCCAAATACCGTTGAGGAAGAGTGCCACTGTAACCTAAAGCAAGCCAAATAATCCAAGTGATTATTGCTAAAAAGACAATAATAGGTACAAAATATCCAGTTAACAAATCTGCCGTTCTAGCGATGGGTGCTTTTCTCAATTGACCATCTCGAACAGTATTAACAATTTGGTCAATAAGTGAATCACCATCCATATTACTAACCTTTGCCACTATTGAATTTGATCCAACGTTTACAGTCCCCAGAAATATTTGATGACCTGGAATGTGCTTTACCGGTTTAGATTCACCAGTGAGTGCCAGTTCATCAAACTCGGTTGTACCTTGAATAATAGTACAATCAACAGGTGGAGCTTCACCAGTTGCAACGTTGATAAGATCCCCTGTTTCCAAATACTTAATATCGATTATTTCACCTGATTCCAAAGTTGCCAGTGATTGTTTTAATTTCGTAAGATCCGATATAGCATCTGCAGTTTTATTTTTCAGGAAACTTTCTAATAATCTACCTATCAATAAGAAAAAAGTGAGGAAAACCACCAGGTCAAAATACGTAGTATGAATCCCCATATCTGAGTGAGCTTCTTGCTGTGTTGAAAGGATAAGAAGGGCAATACTAGCAAAATAAGCAACACTTGTACCTAAACACATTAATAAGTTCATCAGACCAAATCTGAAGAGCCTTCTTTGCCATGTCAGATTCCCCACCCAAAGGGACCTTATTTCTTTAAACGCTTTCACGTGAAAGATATCAGCTGCAAAGAAGTAGACCGGGGTACTCAATATAAGTAAAATCCAAGTGTTTCTGGATGCATTACCGACCCATAAAGGTTCTTCAACCCATTTCCGGAAAGGATGATGAGAGGAAAGCAAAGCCATTGCAACAATACCAAATACAAACGTTGGAATTGCAAACAACGTTGCTATAACTAGTTTCCTAACTATTTTCATAGTTTCCTTTCGAGATAATTTCCTTAAATGTTCATCCATGGATACTTTCTCAACTAGAGTGGCATTGAAAGTCCCCTTTTCATCGGAAATCTTATATCCACCATTATCAGTAGCGACTAAGTGATTTAAGTCGAATAAGAATTTCCTTATAGTAATATTTGATTCAGGGTTGGGGATATAAGTTAATTTTATAAAAGGATGGCTCAATGTAATCGGGTCTTCAATGACAACGGCTTCACCGTAAGAGTTAAGGTAGTCAATAATTAAATCTGGGCAATGACCACAAAACATGCCGCTAATGGAAATGTTTATAGTTCTAGATTGGCTTTTCTTTGAAGCATAATTAATTTTTTCTGAAGAGATGAGTTCAAAATCAAACCCACAATCTTCAATTGTTGCTTGAAGTTTCTCTAGATTGTCAGAGCCACCTTCCATGACGAAAACACCCGTTTTCAGAACAGCATTAATACCACACTCAAGGATAAATGGTAATTCTTTGACGGCGGAATAAATGGAGTTGGCACACGCTGCACAAGTGATCCCACCAAGGACTGCAGTAACTTTAGTATTAATTGATCTTTCCACGGGTAAAGCTTCAACCACTTTGCAATCAAATCCCAGATCCAGAACTGAATCGGAAATCTTATTAATCAAATGCTTATTTGGTACAATCACCACTGCTGAGTGCAGTAACAAATTGACTGAAAAATTATCTGATGGGACGTTCGCTGAATCAAGAACATTCTTAATCACGGCTTCCACCGACCCCACACATGCGGCACATGTCATTCCTTCAATGGTAAATACCACCCGATATTCACTTTCAAGTTTAGTGGCCACTTGGACTACAGTTTCATCTGAATCAGCATCCAGCTTGTTCAATTCTTCTTGACACTTGGCGCAGTTTTGCAAATGATGCAGTTTCCTTCTTCTCTCCAGGAACTTTGCCCACCACTCAAAATTAGATAGTGGTTCCGTAAATTCTGATTTTATGAACCCATTATAATCCCAAGACAAGATCTTGAAGCCCTTTTTAGAGATCGCTTTCACGATTTTCCTGGGCTCGGTCGATGGCTGGAAAACGTGTATATCGTTCCCGGATATAGTGTAAGTATCACTTTTGTGGGATTGAGGATCTGAGCTTTCACTCAATGTAATAGCAAACTTGTCAAGCGCCTTGTTTATGGTGAATTTGCAATCATCACAATGGATGTTATCGAGTCTAATGTATAATGTCTCCATTGCCAAAAAAATAAGATATTTTTATTAAGTAAAGCGCTAGTATGGAGAGGAACACGCCTTAATAATGGTATTTTGCAAGCAATACTTGGCTGGAATGGAGTAATTAATCAGTTAAAATTGTTTAAACACAAGCTATTTTGGATTTTATCTTATCAGATCTATCAGTCTTTATATAATACGAGGGAGGTGATTTTCCTGTACAGCAAAAAGATCTCAAGTATATTTTTTTTAGTAAAAAAATAAAAAAAATAAAATTTTTTTACTCGCTTAAACGTTTCTTTTGGTGCGTTTTTTTGGCTCCTTGGATATTTAGTGGTTATCTAGTGCGGATGTTCAGTGCGGGATGTTTAGTGCGAATTTCTCGTCTGGCTATTTTCGCTCACTCTCTCATTGATGCAGCACTATGTCCTAATTGATGGAGAGAATTTGTGGGGGGAGTAATTCCAGGTTAGAGGGATTAGTGCTCCTAGGATAAAGCCTAAAATCTTTTCGGTGAATGTATGGAAAAATAAACTGGTCACAACCATCATCGAAAGCCATCCACATAGCAAAATGGCATTACATATTTCAGTGAAGACAAAATACTTTGAATTTTGAAGCGCCGGCAGTAGCAGCAGCAGCAGCAGACGCGTTGATATTACAACAAGAAGCATCAACGACATTGATACTGATGCGTATATATGACCAGATGGATCAAAAGATGAAAGCCAGTACGAACAGATTCCCTCACTATTGAAAAGGGCACAGTGACCTCCTGCACGTATATCCCATCTTTTGAATATTGAATCTCCGAAAAACCAGATATTGAGAATAATTGCCGCGAGGGTATTGATACAGAAAATGAGGATTCCCAGAATCAGTGGGCCATTAATAAAGAAAATGATAGAGAACGTTAGGTATCCATACTTGGTGATGAATAATTTATTTATGGCAGCTTCCAAATGACTTGCTAAGATCTGAGGGGCGTATTGCTCGAGCCGGGGTTTCAAGCTTGATCCAATACAGATAATAATCAAGTATACCAATGCAATCAAGCAAATTTGTGTTTTCGAGTTCATTTGCTGTTAACTATTTTAGTGATAATGTTTTTTTGGCAACTTAATTGATGCTAATCAAAAAATGTGGTTGATTATATAAGCTTTTAATATTGATTTTCTTTGTGCTTTTTTTTGTCACTAAAATATAAAAATAAAAAATATTAATAATACTTTAGTTCGCATTAACGAAACCAGAGACTTTTTTTTTTTTTTTTGTTTGCTGTTGAAACTTTTTATTATGCTTTTGCATTATCTCTAGAGTGTGACTATTGCGTTATCTCCCTCAATCTCGTTCTAATTATTGATGACTCTCACTCATTTGAAATGTTTTTTTTTTTTTGATTTTTCCTTCCTTCCTTCTATTGGATTTAAAATCCTTTTATATTGTTTATCATATATTTACATCCAACGAATATATTCACATTGATATCACATTTATTAAAGTTGACTATATGAACAATGTGGCTCCAGACACTTTATTTTGAAGTTTTTAGTTTTGCGTTTTCAGTTTTGCAGTTTTGATTTTTTGCAGTTTTTGATTTTTTTGCAATTTTGATTTTTTGCAGTTTTAATTTTTTGCAGTTTTAATTTATTGCAGTTTTGATTTTTTGCAGTTTTGATTTTTTAATTTTTAATTAGTGATTAATATTTTTTGATACATTCGATTTTGCCGTCTTTTAGCCCATTGACCGATTAAACACCTCTTGTGTACTGATTTCACCAATGCAGATGTTCCCTAGAGGCTCTAAATATTTCCCCGTGTTGCGTGCCCGCAAAGTGGCGCTAAATAGGATGATTTATGTCTACAATTCTACATCTTCTAACCCACAAATGGCATTTCCTTGTCTTGATCAGCTTGAGAGAAAAACTAAGCAATTGAGTTGTGGCACTAGTGGCTTTATGTCCAATACCATGGAAAGTGGACCAGAGCCATCTTACTCGTTCATTAAAACAGGATTTGAAACGTTCAAGTCTGAAAATCCCATTTATTTAGATCATGGAGGGGTGTTGCCAGTATATGAAATTGCGTATGAAACATGGGGGCAACTCAATACAAACAAGGATAACTTAATATTGGTTCATACTGGGCTTTCTGCATCGTCGCATGCCAAGTCACAACCAAAGAACCCTAAACCAGGTTGGTGGGAAAACTTTATTGGCAGTGGCAAGTATATTGACACTGACAAATATTTTGTGGTCTGTACCAATGTTTTAGGAGGATGTTATGGGAGTACTGGACCTTCTTCGCAAGATCCGGCCGATGGAAAGCCTTATGCTACACGTTTCCCCATTGTTACTTTACATGACATGGTGAGAGCTCAAAGAGAACTTATTCGATCGTTTGGTGTGTCCAAGGTGCACGCTTCCGTGGGTGCGTCCATGGGGGGTATGCAATCATTGGCATACGCTTGGGAGTTCCCCGATGAAGTGGAAAAAGTGGTAAGTATATCTGGATGTGCCCGTTCACATCCTTACTCTATTGCATTAAGGCATTGTCAAAGGCAAGTGCTTATGCTGGATCCCAATTGGAATAGAGGGTTCTATTACGGTAAAATCCCTCCTCATATTGGAATGAAATTGGCAAGAGAGATTGCCACGGTGACTTATAGGCTGGGACCTGAATGGGAGTATCGGTTTGGTCGTAATAGAGCCGATTCTCTGAAGCCACCCGCCTTATGCCCTGATTTCTTGGTGGAAACTTATCTTGACCATGCTGGAGAGAAGTTTTGTCTCGAATATGATGCGAATTCTTTATTGTACGTTTCTAAAGCAATGGATTTGTTTGATTTGGGATTCCAAAACCGTGAAATGGCTAGGCAAACCAGAGTTCAATCGATTAAAAACCCTGAACCGATTATAACCGATCAAGAGACTATCGTACCACAAATATCTTACCAAGAAAAACCTGAGACTCAAATAATGACGCAGGAAGAAAGTTATCAAGATCTTATAAAAGGTATGTCGAAAATTGGTCACAAAAACATTATGGTGGTAGGAGTTGAGTCAGATATATTATTCCCGGTGTGGCAACAACGAGAAATTGCCGACGTTTTGAAAGCTTCAAACAAAGGAGGAGATATACGGTACTTTGAATTAAGTAATGACGTTTCAAATTACGGACACGATACTTTCTTGCTCCTGTTAGAACATATAGGTCCCCCAGTTAAAGATTTTTTGGAAAATTAGAGTTTTACTTTGAAATAATTTGTTAAACTTTGATTAAACGAGAGATACAAACTTATCTACATACACCGCAAGTATCATTAAGGGCCCCACAATCATTGCCCATGTAAATAATTTTTTTTAAAAAAAAAATCTAGCTTAAGCCGATCATTGTAGTTGAGCTAAACAATTCTGTCTCTATGTGGATCCAATTCCCAGCCTACCAGGCGGGCTGTTGCGTATAACCAGTCTCTCAATCTGGTTACAACGACTTTAGCCAACCCATTGGTCTTCTTTTTATCTTTGGCAATGGTGTTTTCCATATGTTGAGGAAGTAAGTTGTCGTGGGCACTTAAACTAACGAAAAGAGCAAAAGGAACAAACCAAATACAAATTCCGAAAAACAGGCAAATTTCTACAAAAGTAGGAATGTGTGGAGGTTGATAATCGTGTCTCAAACGTACTTCAAGCGGGGGGATATATGGATGATGGAAATGATTAAACCAGCAGAAATGGTTGATGAAAACAAGAGCACACAGCAAGAGGAAGACCGGCAGTGTGAACAGTACATAAGGGAACTTGGCCAAATTCTGCAAATAGATCCAATGCAGAAGTATCAGCAATGAAATCAACCATATCAGGAACCCATCAAAGAGCCAAAGAAGAATCAACGTCACGATTATCCCGTATATTACCCGGGTCAAAAACCTCTTTGTGGGCTCTGAGTGTTCTTCCACAAGCTCTGATACGTAGTAGAGCCCAGATGCTATCAGAAGAACCAAGAATATGAACCCGAGGACTATTCCCACCAACGATAGAATTGCAAGAAACATGGAGAAAGGTTGGGATGAATTTGGTACATGACGTGTATACACGCCTGGACGTGTCTAAATGTCGCTCTCTATGTGTCGCACTCTCTATGTGGCACTCTGTGTCGCACTCTCTATGTGGCACTCTTTGTCGCACATATATTCAAGTTCACTTGCACCCAAAGTATTGCTAGAAATTAATGATAAACCAATAGACTCTATATTTCATCTTTTATGCAAGATGAATAATCAATATTTTTGCAGGTTTTCCTTTTCCTATTTTTTCTAGTTACTCAAAACTCTTGGCTTTCAGCTTTTTGCTAGTTGTCCTTTGCATATTTTGAATTGAACGTTTGAGCTAGTGATTTACATTTCACTAAATCGATTTACTAGTTTTTTACGTAGCCAATTTATATTTACATTTACATTTCCAATTATACAATAAAGTTTAAACAAGTTTAAAAATTGAAGATAAATACAATAGTCTAATGATATGTAACATAATATAATATTGAATTGCGAATTCAGTGTTAAGTTTAATCATAGATTTCCATAGGTGGAATTCTATCAGTATTATAGAACCAATTACCTCCTTCTAATTCACTCACAAGCCAATCTGCAGGGAAACAAACCAAGTGACCGTTAATTTCATTGAGAATTCGCTCTGCAGTTTCCCTGTCATAAACACGATCACCACTAAGAATTTTCCTTCTAGCGGAAAAGGTTCCAAATCTTCTTCTTCTACGCTTTGATTTTTTGATCTCGTTATTAATTGGATCATTTGAGCCCGTTTTTTCATCGTAATCCCTAGCTGCAATATCAAAAGAATCGTCTTCTTCTTCTTCTTCTTCTTCTTCTTCTTCTTCTTCATTTGCTGCTGCTGCTACTTTTGTTTTTCCTTCTTCTCCTACCTTAATTTCTTCATGGGCATCTTGAAATTGTTTTTCATGAATTGCATTTTGCTCCTCATCAAGTTGTAAGTTGTCTTTCTTATCATTTTGTTTCTTATCATTTCTCAATCCTTTGAACAGCTTCTTACCCTTTCTAGCATTTTTATTATTTTCATTTACATCTAAGGGTGCATGTCCTAATAAACCATTCACTTGATCATCCATTCTTACCAGTTTAACATTTGATCCTTCAAATTCTTTGCCAGTAAAGCTAGATTCTGAATCCAGTACTGATACTGTCAGATTGGAACGTCTTAATTTAGCTTCTTGCTTTTGTGCTAATAAGAAAGCCTGTTGCAATTTCAGGAATCGCTTGTAATCCTTCCAAGATTCTACCATGTTGTCCGGTTGGGAATGGAAGATAATTCTGAAAATTTCGGTATTTCTTCTTGCATGTTCAAACCAGATATCTTCATAAAATTCATCATCAATTGGATCTTCAAAATTATAAGGATCAACAAAACGAGAGAAATTATCATTGAATTTAGGATTAATCAGGTCCATTAAATCTTTCACCCCTTGTTCATCCAATGAAACGATTGGTACTTCTTCCTCCTTTTCAGGAGTATTTTCTTCCTTATCTTTATCTTTTTCTTCCGTTTCATCTGCTAATGTGGCTACTTGATCTATAACTGATTTTTTTAATTGTAAGTTCTTGGGCATACCAATAGCTACTCTTCTCTTCGATTCAGCCTCTCGTTGCTCTTGAGCAATAGCTGCAGTTCTTTGAATATACGAGACTTTCTTGAGTAATACCCATCTTTCTCTATTTCTTGCAGCAATCACTTCTTCAGGGTCATTAGGATCATCAATTAAATATTGCTCTATTTCTTCTCTATGAGGTAAAAAGATACCTCTTGGATGATCTAACATAAATTTTTGAGATAATTCCCTTAATATTTTAGAGCTATTAATTTTAACTCGCTTAGTATGTTTAGTCTTAAATCCATCTGGACCATAACCTTCAACATCTTTCTTTTTGTCAAGATTCTGTTGAACTCTGGGATCATAAGAATGTTTCTTTTTATCTCTAATTCCCTTATTTGCCTCATGGGATCCAGTACGATTATTAAAAGAAATAGGAAGTGCCAAAGGTGTTGGGAAATCTTTTTCTTCCTCTATATTGTAATCTTCACAATTTATTTGTGATAAATCAACACCTTCTCCAAGAACATCTTTCTTTGCTAGTTCAACCATAGCACTCATTATGGTATCTTCTGGATTCTTGAAAGAAGTCGTAGCTTCTTGAATACCCTTTTCGGATCTAGCATATGACTCAAGGTTTCTAAAACGACGTTCAAGCAAATCAAGAGCATCAACATCAACACCAAGATGTTCCCGCATAAGCCTCATACGAAGAGTATGTGGGAACTTCCCAGCTAAATATGGTTCACCGTTCATAGTTGTTTCTACAGTTTCTGTATCACGAACAATGGCTGCAACTTCCAGATCTCTCACTCCTCTCATCAGTCTTTCATTAATATTGGCACTACCTATAATTGCAGCTCTATCATCAACAATCATGGTTTTGGCGTGGATATATAATTGCTCAGTTACCAATGTTCTATCACGTCCAATAGCGTCCCATTTCCTTAATGAAAAGAATTGAATATAATCATCAGGTTCAATGCCATACTTCCTTAATTTTGCGAAAATCAGAGTAGCGCCTCTCAGAATGGTCATAAATTGACATTGCATAATAACTCTAACGGACAGTCCATCTGGTTCATCAACTTGAGATTCAAATCCAGGCATTAAAGGAATAACAATAACTGCACGCCAAGGTTTACCTTCTTGATGAGCTCTAATAATACGATCAACAAGAGCATCACCAATTCTATTTTTAATTTCATTCCCATCAATAACGCAAGAAGTAATAAAGAATTGATTTTCAATATAGATGAAATGTTCCAGAGTTTCGATCAATTTAAGGTATGCATTTTGAATACTTTGTTCATGTTGACGAAGTCCAAGAGACCAAGATCCCAGCAGTCTTAAAAGTTGAATTTCACAAGTACCATTAAGTCCTAATTCTTCTGCTTCCTTTTCTGAAATTTCGGGTGGTGGTGTAAGTAAAGGAGTAGGTCTCAGTGGCCTTTTTTGTCTTAAAAGATAATTCCATCTTTGTACAAAATGACGAGCTAAATCAACGGCAACTTGACCCAGTGTGACCATATGAACATCATGCCATGGCATACGTGGAGTGGTATCACGATCATACATGCTTTCATAGGGTTTTTCTAAAGAGAAAAAATCTTTAACTCTAGGATTTGAATAATCTTTACCAGGGAAGATTTGGAATGGGCCATCTTCTAATGGGCCAAATGAATTTTTGGCATCATCAGCAAGTACATGATCTGGGGTATCAAAACGACCATAACATAAATCAATACCACCAACGAATGCGACTCTATAATCGACAATACATAATTTCTCATGATGAGCCCAAAAATAAGTGTTTTGTAAAAGTTGATTAGGCAGTCTAATAACATGAATATTTTCCTCATCAAGCAGAAGAATCAGATGTTTTGTATAAAGAGAATCGGTTGCTACAGTGGTACCGACATTACGGTAAACTATAACGAAGATTTTGACCCCTTGTTCAGCTTTCCTTTTCAAAACTCTATCAAGTCTCCATTCTTGATTTCCGTTTGCAGGTCTTCTAAGATAAAGTTCAGGGGAGAGCCACCAATCGTGAATAAAAATAACATCAGTGGCCATTTCAAGAGCTGAACTAATAGCCCAGAAATGGTCTCTACCATCGACCATCCACTGAGCAAAGCAATTATGACGGACAGGAGCAAAAGAATCAAATCTATTTGGTTGAGAATAGATAGTTTGAGATTTCATCTCTTCAAGAGACTTTATCCAAAGTTTCTGCTCTTGTTTCAGTTTAGGAATAATTACGAGTTGACGCTCACTATTCTCCAAAGTAATTTTCAAATGTTTGAAAACATGATTGGAATTTAATTTGGTATCATCATCCACGGTTAAATCGTTTTGATCCATCATATCTTCATCATCCAGATCATCATCACCTGAAGTAAGTTGGCCCTTATATTTAAAATTAAATTTGGAATCTACAAGAAATACTTCGAGGGGTATAGTCAGATTAATATCTGAAACGTACATGATATAACTTCCTCGGATCAAAAGCCATTTTTCTTGTCTTCTATCAATCATACCTTTTAAATCATTTGCTTTAAAATGACCTACTCTCCAACCTTGAGATTTTGCTGTACCACCAATATGAATCAGTCCTTGTTTCCCACTGAAATTTTTCTCATAACTTAATAAAGACAGAATGGGCAGAATCTCGAAAAATTGGAATACACGATTACTTTGTGGAGTTAATGAAACTTTTGCAATAAGTTCATATAAATATTTTGAAACTTGAGAAATATATTCTTGATTTTTCATAATTTTCCATTTCAATCGTTCTTCGTACATGTTATCCAGGTTCAGAGATACAATTGATAATCTCAGGCGAATTCTATGCATATGGTGTCTTGCAGTATGATTAGTATGAGACGTCATAACAGATTCGATATCGTCATAATTATCATCATTATGGGGACCATGAGTTGAAATTTGAGTTGGGTGATCATTTTCAATGTTAGACTGATGCTCGTTTTGGTCTAGGCATTGCAGAGAAGATACGATATCTTTCATTTTCTTATGCCTTTGCATTGAAGGAGGTAATGGATATTTGGGGAACTCTTTTGCCTTTTTTTGAACCACTTCACCTCTCCATTTATCCAATTTGAATCTTGAATGAAGGTAAAGTAAATCTTTAGCAGTTCTAATGACAGACCATTTCATTCTTTCAGTACCCACACCATATTCCAAGTCAATTCTAAATCTTCTGTTTCTGGTATTTACATTTCTGGATACATCAGTGACGGTGAAACCCAATAAAGAAAGTAAAAGGGGAGCTCTACCGATGCCATGTTCATCTTCCAAAAGGCATGAAGCAAGTACATTGATTGCAGGAGCACCAGCGGCCAACAGACCTATCAATTTTTTTGCCCTGTCTATGGTGAGTTTATCAGGTTTTTCATTATCAACGTCATCCGGGTTAACACTTTGTCTACGATCATATTTGGATGCTTTTTTATTTCTTGACCCACCAATAAGAATTTTTTTAACACTGGCTCTAGAGAACATTGGCGGTTTTGTTCTAGTTTGCGAGTTCAGCCTTCCTGACAGAGTAGCCGTTGCCGTTCCTTGTTCTAAAGTTTTATCATAAAATGCCGTTGGTGGTCTGGTTAAATCACTGGTATCTGACAGATTTTCTTGAAGAGCGGGTGCAGGCAGATTCTTACGCTGAAGTTTTTGAACTTCTTCGTTCTGCTCTTCTTCCAATTGCTCCTCGTCGCTACTACTCAGGTACCGCCTCTCTTTCTTATCATCACGATACCAGCTGAAGGGACTCCAAGCGTTGCCGATGGTTTTTTCCTCGCCTTTAAACAGCATGCTCCCTCTTTTGCGACTGGATTCCTTATTAGACTTCCCGTTGACTTCAAACAGCTCTGCTTCTCCATTGTTATTCTCCTTGTTTTGCAGAGCCTTATCTTTGGAGAGTGTCTTATAGATCTCGTCAACGTTTTGCGAACGGATATCTGACGAATGATGGTCAGGATCCGGGTATTCATCTGTATTTGGGGTCAGCGCAGCGGGGTCGTCCTCCTTTTCGCCAACTATGGCATTTACAATGAAGTTATTGGTTAGAGAGGTCATCAAACGGGGGTAGAAAGGGGTTTGGACGTAAAATAACCAGTGGTTGTGAAACGAATTAGTTTTTGTTTTGGTGTTTTTGTTTTGTGTTGTGCATGCAATGCAGGTATTCTATGCGGGTGAAAAGAGCAGGGGGAAAAGGAAGCAAGAAACAGTGAGCAAAAACAGCCGCAAATGTAGAGGCGAAAATAGATTAGAGAGCAAACGAAGCTAAAATCCACAAAAATAGAGAACAAATTAGGCAAATTAGGAAAATTATGAAAAATAGGAAAATAGGAAAATAGGAAAATAGGAAAATAGGAAAATAGGAAAATAAGAAAATAGGAAAATAGGAAAACAGGAAAATAGGAAAATAGGAAAATAGGAAAATAGGAAAATAGTGGATAACTAGTGATCAAGGAAAACAATCAGGGCCAACTACAACTTTTTGGGAGTGAAAGCTCATTCAGTATTTAGTGAATTGTTGCTACAATGTGGTGATGTGCAGTATAGACGAAATGGATATTTTATATGTATTTATAATATGAATAATTATTATTTTTTTTTTTCTTGGATAGGAAGTTTGTTTTAGTGATTTCAATGTTTCAGTATGGTTTGCTCGTGGCTTATAGAAACTTATAAAAAGTATTAGCTTTATATACAAGTGGCAAGGCTATGGTACAATCAATTACCAAATATTTTATTTTATTTTTTAGTCAGTTACTTGGGGGGATAGGATAGTTGGTACTAAATTACAGCGGATTCACCTCTGCAACAGAATAAAATTAAATAAACAAGATTAAGTAAAATAAAGCAAAATAAATCAAAATAATAAAATAAAATGAAAGCAATTGCACAATATTCAAGCTTTAGTTGAGTTGAAGTTCTTTTCTCTCTCTCTCTCTCTCTCTCTCTCTCTCTCTCTCTCTCTCTCTCTCTCTCTCTCTCTCTC
>JAJMDQ010000051.1:0-55115 GCA_030573815.1 Kurtzmaniella cleridarum | reverse complement strand
CATGTACATGAACTCACAAGAAAAAAAAAAAAAAAATAAAGAAAATAAAAGAAGTATACTAATATTTAAGAAAGTTTATGATTATATATTATTCTATTATTATTAGTAACTCTAATTACTATTATGTCTATTATTACACACCACTCTCAATAGCTCCTCGTAAAAGCTGGAGATTATGATATTCTGCGATTCTTTCAAATACTTGAAGCCTAGTCTCAATAAACTGGGACAGAATAGTTTCAGCCCATTCACCTGCACACTCACAATGTAACAAGAGATCGTTCCCTTTAACTCTTTTACATTTTGTACATTGTAAATCTTGACTATGATAACTAGCAATCAACTTATAAAGCTCGGAGATGAGAAGTTCTTCAATTGCAACTGTATTGTATTTTTTATGACACAAGGAACAAGAAGTGATATCCATGTCCTTGCAAACATCTATATCACGAATATAGTTACAATAATCGCATATAACCAGTGGAATTTTAAGCAGAGTTACAGGGTATTGAAATTGACCTTCAGGAGAAAATTCTCTAATATCGAATAGTGCCAAAAGATCTTTTCTAAGAATTCTTACTTCAACACTTCTCTGCGGTGAAAGACCAAATATTTCCAATAAATATTTAGCTAACTCCAAAGTTGGGTTTGTAAGTGTCAAATGACTACCAGCCTTTTTGGGGAATTCATATTCTCGTTTAAGTTCTGGATTAAGAATCAGCTCATTTTGACGTTTGAGAAGTTTTTCCATTCGAGAAAGAAATGGTTTCTTAAACAGATCTATGACAGTATCATTTAATTGCTCTTCTTTCTTGAGTCGAGCTAGTTGGGTGGCACGCTGGGTTGTTGAAAGTATGTTATTTTTCTCTTCTACTAAAGAATTTAGAAAGATAATCCACCAATCTTCAAATTCTGTTTGGAATATCACTGGTAAATACTCTTTTAATTGCCAATTGGAACTCAAATTTAAGACTTGTTCATCTGCTTCAATAATTTCGTTGCATGATCGCCCACCAAAATTATATTCATCCATCCAAACAAGCACATCCCAGTATCTACTGACTTTTAAATCTAAAAATGAAAACAACAGTTTCTGTCTAATGGCTCTAACAAAATGCTGCCCAATTGCATACAGATTATCTACTGTCGGCTTATTAGTTTGCACGACGATTTTATTTCTCAGACCATGAATCACTGAAGCTCCCATCTTTTTGAATTCTCTTAAAATTTGATAAAAAGCTTTACAGGCAAGGTTGTGAACATGGTAATGTAATGATTTATCGTAGAGGTTTGATTCCTTTCTTTGTACCCAAGCAACCAACCCATTCATAACCGCATCAGCATTGATATTTGATTGAAGAGCTTCATCCCACCAATTTCTAACCATTCCACGGAGAATTGATAATGCAGGTGCCAGAAATGAGTCTTCTGCCATAGTGGCACCACCGTTATTAGAGTCAAAAATCACCGAATCGTCCGCTAAATCACTACCTTCAGCTTCATTTAAAAGCGAACTTGTCAAGATAGTATTAATTATTAAGTTACCAACGTCAATGTCCAAACATGCTGTGTTATATATATGAGGGTTGTTAATTACTGGGAAGTAAAAAGTATCATTCATATTGTTATCCATTTCAAACCCTCCATGATCCGGCAAAGTCGAAGGCAGCCACCAAAGAACAATCGAATTATTTGAGAGTCTACGAGCATATTCAATATCAATTAAATACTCAGTTTTTTCAACTTGAAGATTACAAATTGGAATGTTACCAAATCGTGAAAGGGAAATAAGATTTTTAATCCATTTAGCTAAAGTAAACCAATGGTTAATTAATCTTTTGCAAATAAGTTGTTGCCAACCAATTGCAGGAAGTGAAAGTTCACTAATACCCATTTTCACAGTAGGAAGATCAGTTGTAATACTCAATTGTCTTGGCAGTTGTACTGTAAATAACACTTTTGAACTTCTTTCCTCTTGAATTTTATTGATATATCCTTGAAGTTTTTTCATTAACTTACTCTCACTCAAGTAGTAAGAGGTTTCAAATTGACATGAGTCCGCATAGTTGATGGTGCTGTAAAGCTTCCCGAGTTTTTCTTTTTTCGATTCAAACATATCTTTGTATATTTTATTCATTGAAGGTAATTCTTGTGCAGAGGTCGATGGCTTTAAAACAAATATTTTTGCTTCAGGCTCCCACAGTTTAAAAACTCCAAAAAATTCATAACTATTTGTCACAATATGCAATAAATAGAGAATATCCATAGAAAATCTTTTTAAATAATTAGTGTTGTCAACAAGATTAAGATCTTTTAAATTGAAACCATTTCTAAGACCTCTTCCAAGAGCACCAACCTGTGTATCATCAAATTTAACCAGGTTACCTAGATTAATAACTGCACGATCAACACAGTTTATTTTAGTCTCATAAATTCCAAGAACACTTGAATCTTGCAAAATACTGTCTGCATTTCTAATTTCTTGTTCATATACTTCTTCAGGCATTTCAAACTTATATAAATGGGTAGCATCATGACCATTTGGAAGAATAGCTGCCAGCTTTTCAACTATACATTGCTTGATTGATGCAAGTTTATTTTGTGAAGGCTCGACTTTGAAAGTAACATAAAATGTCTTGGGAATTCTAAATCGAAATGTATGAACTTTATTAGCGGCTGAAACATATACTTTAACTACTCCTTGTTCTTCTTGCTGATATTGAAGAATCTCCCATTCAACTCCAGCCAAATTTGCAGCTTGTTTTCTAATCATGCCCCCTACAGTGGCCCTTTGAGAAGTATGACTACTTGATCCAAATAACCTTTGTCTTTCAAGTTTTTCTTTTTCTTGACGTCTCCATTTAGCCTTTTGGTATTGTAAAAAATTAGTATATTCAGTCATTGGTGGGCAATCACCTTTAAGTAATTGATTTTGCATTTCAATTTCTTCCAGCTCAACATGATCAGGTTGTAATCTCCTCTTTCTTCCTTTTGAAAGAACTCTGGCAGTTTTGACTTCCGCTTTGGCACCAAAATCTTCAATATCTTCAATCATTTTTTTAGCGTTTTGACTTTTAGAGGAGACCTTGAAAAATTTGGAGATAGTTTGCTGCTTTTTCGAATCTTCTTCAATTGCAATTTTTTTATTAAGCCAATCTGGGTGAGGAACACGAGGAACTGGATTTTTGATTCCTTGAAGTGCAGCAGGAATGGAAATAATTTTTTGCACTACACTTGCTAAACGCTCTCTATAATAATCCCAGTCTAGAACACTTCTGGGATCAAAATCAGATAACCTTTCATCTTTCAACCATTTCCTTAAGTAAAACTCCTTCTTTTCCAGTGAAAAAATTGAAACTGGAATAGCCCTATCAGAAACTGGTGCTCCAATAGGTTTAGCACTGATGATATACTTACAAGCTAAACCAGCATCTTTAACCATTTCTTCCCCAAGAAATTCACCTAAACGTTTTGCTGTTGTAATTGAACTCAGTTTTTGTCCGTCATATTCATCCAAGCATTTACTCATCGACCGATTCTCACAAATGAGTTCAATTAAATCTTCGTCTTCTAATTGTCCACCTTTTGTATCCAAAACATCTAGCCAGTTGTTTGCTACTACTGCTACTGCTCCATAACACGAAACCAAATCATTTCCTTCCAAAAACAACTTAAAAATATCGGACTGAAAATTTTTAATTAATTGCAATTCACCTCTTCGTTTAATCTCAAACCCTTTTAATTCTGCCAACAGTCCATCATCGTTGAAAACAGCATATCTCTTCTTCAAACCTTTACCTTCTTCTTTGGAAGTTGGAAGGATCATGGCTCTATAAGGACCATCGACTTCGAAGAAAATTGAATTATCAGAACGAGTTTTATACTTGAAATTTTCTGGATCTACTAAGTCTTGATATTGATGGTTGGTATACTTCTGATGAACTCTATAGTTAAGCATCAGACACGGATATTCAACAAATAATTTTTTACCATCTTTACATTTTAAATAGAAATTTTCTGGGAACAGTTTAGGTAAAATACACCAAATACCATCCGTATCAAGCTCTAACGGACGCCCTATCCTTTCAACAAGACTTCTCGCCATTTGAATAATATGAGCACCTGTTAAGCAAGTAATACCTGCCATTTCCATAGAGTACCAACGAGAACCTTTACGCATGACATAACCATAAAAAGAATTAAGAATAACTTTATGAGCAAGTTGCATAGAGTCATATAGAACAACCATCTTTGAAGCCTCATCTTTTTCATGTCCTGAAAGCTTGGACGACTTTCCTTTCCATACTTTCGCAAGTGTCTTAAATTCATAACGACGATCTCTAAAAGCTCTCACGGTATTAACATAAAATGGATTTTCCCTTTGACAGACAATCGATATCCTCTCAGTAGTAGTAGTTTGCTTTACTCTATTATAACTCTTTCTCAGATAAACATTAAGTTCTCTTTTTATATGTGCTGCTTGTTCAGGATACAGTAATTCTTCAAACGTTCTTTCAGGCATACCCTTATGTCTAGCAGGAAATTTTTCTCCTTGTAGACGACGTTTCACTAAATTGTAATCTTGCTCTGAAGCAGGCGAATATTCACCTCTCCATGACCATGGAAGTCTCCTATCACAATTTTTCTGAGGTCTGTTGAAATCACAAGCAGCGCAATCTTCTTCTGTTTTCATCGAGTCTGGTTGAAGTCTGTTCGTTGTCATGATATTTGGATACATACTTGCAACATCAACATGATAAATGAGAGGGTTTTCTGTTCTTTCAGGGTTCTGACTCAATTCAAGAAGTTGAGCTTTGATGTCTTCGTAAACTTCATCATAGTTTTCAATGTCAGCCATTTCTTTTTTGGATTCAACTTCAATGAAAAATTTTAAAGATTCATGAAGTTCTTGTATTAATTCATCTATTGCTGTTGGATCCACTTTAAATGAGCAAGGAATATCACTTCGAAAAACACCAGCTTCCAAAGATTCCACATGACCTCCAACATAAGTTTCAGATTCAAGCAAATGACCTTCATAAAATCTTTCAATTGGATCAGCATGCTTGTTTGGTAATAAAATATTATTCTGATAGGCTTGAACCATGAGCAACATTTCACAAAGGGTACCAGTACCCTTTCTTAATGTTTCATCAGGATTGAGTGGGATGATTGTACATAAAGAGAAGATAAAAGGATGCACATATTTATAATAAAGGTAATAAGTGGCAACAGCATCAGAGACTGAGTATTCTGAGAGTAGTTGAGGTTTTTCATAAGCATACGGGGTCATAAGTTCTGGGTCAAGTTCAGTTGGATTATAACCTAATTTTGCAGTAGTAACTGCTTTTAAGTTTTGGGAACCTTGAGGAAGATATGAATCACGCTTTACCCATCTATAACAATCCAAATGAGCGCAATATTTCAGCTTATATTCACCTTCCATGTCTTTTGCAAATCCTATTTCATCAAATAAATCCATTCCATGCATCGATGTTCTTTTCTCAATAAATGGCCAATCAAAAAAATCACCATTATATGTCGCTATCACAGTTGGTTTTACATCACGGACATGCTCAAAAAATCTTTCCAATACAGCTTTTTCATCCATTTCATTAAAGACTGTAAAACAGCCTGGGTATTCTGGTTTAGGAGTATATTCAAAATCATCAATATCTTCGGAAATAATTTCTCTATTAGTAATAAGGAAACCTTCACCATCTATCATGTAAGAAATCATCATGATTTGATCAGTTGAAGCATCAGGAAATTTTAACGGTGGTTTTGTTGTTTCGATATCAAAGGCCAAGACAACGGGGTCGGCAAATGCAATTTTTTCTTTATCTTCAATAATAATAGTTTTCTGATTTTTAACAGAAACATTGTACCATTTACCCACTCTTAATTCTTCATCAATGGCAACACGTACATGATATGGTACATCATATTCCCTTATATCTCGAATGTAACGTAATGGATTTACAACGTCTAATTCTAAATGGGCATAGATTTCTCTTTTTTCAAACTCAAGCTGATTTTCCTTAATTAATGGTGCGAGTATTCTTCTAGCAATGAGTAAATCTGAAACATTATGAAAGGAAAGCTTCAATAGACTTCTTTTCAATCCAACTAGATGATTAGGAAGTGACAAATCTTCCTTTTTCAAATAAGATATACTCTTTAAGTTACTTGACTCTAATTCTTTTTTCAACGTTTCTTCAACTTCATGCTCATGATCCTCTTCTGTGGTAAGGAAAAAATATGGATCAAATTGCAAAGTAGCTTTAAAAGAACCACCTTCTTCATCTAAAAAATAATAATCTACACCAGAATACCCGGCCAAGTAGTCATCTGATGCAATGGTACAAGGATGCATATTAACCATCCATCCTCTTCTTGGTTTATCAGTGTTTTGTAACCTATCAAAACCCATTATGCTATCCAACTCATCTATTTTCTTGACCATCTCTAATTTTGAGATGTTGTCACCAAATGCGCCTTGATTGGTGTTCCCAGCACGAAACTCTGACTTCATAGTGGTTTGCTTTTGCTTGTTCTTAACAAACCTAGCCGAAGTACTACCCTTGAAGGGCTTTTTGAACTTGTTCAGGCTCATAAAGTGATGATATGTAGTTGTTACTAAACGCGACGCGTGTAGTGCAATATGGAAATGGATACAAAAATTGACTTATTTTTTGCTAGAAGACAGACATCTTTAAAATATTATTTATTTTGGTTTTTTTTTTTAAAAGACTATTTCTCTATACAAAGTTATATATTATTTAGCTAATACCCCAAATATAATATTTGCTAGATCTGATTTATTTTCCATGCAATTAGTGGAAGTAACAACTTTAAAATGTAATTCGAAATTTTTGTAAAACTTGGTAATTCTTGCAACTATTAAACCCCACAAGTAACATGAAAAAAAATAAAATACTTTCTAAGTTAGTGTTATCAATTAATGTTCATTTAATGTGGTAATAAAATCTATTTCTATGGTTCCACTAGCTACTCATATACCATAATAAAAGACCTTGAACAACTACAGAATAGCCAAACAAGGACTGTAATCTTAAACGTCTTTGAGAGTTGGATATGCTATTACTATGGTCTACTCCATGAGGAAGAATTATATTACGAAGGGAGCGCATCAAAAATAAACCCAAATTTGAAGTCATAATAATAATTCCTGCCAAGAATAACCATGAATTAGATACCATTTGCTTAAGACAAAGAAGCACAATAACTGAAACATATTTGTACGACGAAAGGGCTACAATGTCCCAAAATGAAAAATCGGTCGCGTTGAAAAAATAAAGACCACCACGAATGATCAAAATATCAACAATCAGACATGCAAAAGTCAGCAGTGCAAGGGAAGCAAATAACTCTGGATGGAAGTCACCTTTTAAGCCTTCAAAAACAGACCAAAGAAGAATATAAGTTACATAAGCCATTAATGGAACGTATAAATCAGGAGCATTAACATCATGGGTTGGAGGTAAATACTGGATAGAGCTTCCAGAGTTAGTTTCTATAGCAGTATTTGGAAGTCTGTTCCAATTTTGATGGCGATATGGGAATAAAATAAGTGCCAATTTACGTAAAACATACGAATTAGACACTTTGAAATAGTAATTGATATCGGATGTAGCAGGGATAAATGATCCAAAGTTTTGTTGAATGTACGTATTCAGTTGACCAAAAGAGTTTTTAGCAAATTGTGCAGCCATTGAAGAAGCTGGGTCACTGAAAAAGTTTCCAAATCCGTCTTGTGTAGGTTGCTGTGGATGCTGTTGTTGCTGTGAAGCGAATTGTTGTCCTTGAGGGACCTGTTGGAAGTGTTGTGGTTGAGGATGATGAAGGCCGGGTTGCCCACTTGCTTGGAAACCATATTGCTGATTGTATAGTTGCTGACCATATGTCTGCTGACTCTGTGAATTTTGATAGGGGGTGTACATCAATAAAATTTAAGGTTAATTATTTATAACAACAACGTGTATTCGAAAGAGGTTCTGAAAATAACAGAAATATGAGAAAGAAATTCCAAAAGGAAAAAATAGAGTAATTGAAAAATAGTAATAAAAAAAAAATCATAAAAAAAAATAAAAAAAGTATAAAATTAAGGACTTAAAAATTTCTAGCATATGATAAATATTATGCAAGAGATCTGTCATAAGTTTATTGCTGAATTAGATCAATGTAAATTTAATTTTTTCAATTGTACATGTTTCTTTAAAAAAAAAAGTCAGTTGAAAGCTTTAACAAAAAAAAAAAAAAATAGAAATAAAAAAAAAATCGAATAAAAAAGAACAATTCTATAAATGTGTGTAACCTTATTCATAAAACAAGTTGTGTAAACATTTTGCCATAATCTCAATATAATTGCACTATATGAAAATTCATACATGTATTTATAAGGTCAGTTGCTACCGATTATGTGGCTGATTTTTTTTTTCCCTTTTTTGAAAAAAAAAAAAGACACATGTTAAATTTATTCATTAGTCGAATAGGTATAAAAGAAAATCAAATACATTGAATATCAAATCACTATTATCATAATATCTATTATTGTCTAAATAATCAAAAAAAAAAGTTTCAAGTACTAGAAGTAGAAATCATTGCTATTTTTCCGTAGAAAATACATGATCATAAGTTTTATGTACCTGTAGCATTCATTTGCTTTCTTTCCTGCATTAACTTTCAATTTTCTAACCTTTTTATTTTCTTTAACTTACTTTGCTATAGTAACGAACTTAGTTTTTATATCTTTGATTTAGTACTTGCCGAGCAAATAGATTCAATGACAGAGGGAAAAGTTATAGTTGTTTCGAATAGACTTCCAGTGACCATCAAACGTAAACAAGGAGGTCTGTATGATTATTCAATGTCCCTGGGGGGTTTAGTTACTGCACTTCAGGGACTCAAGAAGAAAACCGAATTTCAATGGTTTGGTTGGCCAGGTTTAGAACTTCCTGAAAATGAACAATCTAAAGTCAATAGAGAATTGTTAGAAAAATTCAATTGTACTGCTATTTTCCTCTCCGATACCATTGCTGATCTTCATTACAATGGGTTTCTGAATCTGATTCTTTGGCCCTTGTTCCATTATCACCCAGGTGAAATGAATTTTGATGAAAATGCATGGGCTGCTTATATTGAAGCCAATCGTCAATTTTGCAAAGAAATTGCCTCTCACGTAGAAGATAATGACATGGTTTGGGTCCATGATTATCATTTAATGCTTTTACCTCAAATGCTTAGAGATGAAATTGGCAACAAGAAGAATAATATCAAAATTGGATTTTTCCTTCATACTCCATTCCCATCTTCTGAAATCTACCGTATTTTACCTGTACGTAGAGAAATTTTAGAAGGGGTTCTTTCTTGTGACTTGATTGGTTTCCATACTTATGATTACGCAAGACATTTCCTTTCACTGGTTCTGAGAATTGTCCCTAATGTACAAACCTTACCTAATGGTATTCAATATAAAGGTCACTCAATTATAATTGGTGCATTCCCAATTGGTATTGATGTCGATCAATTCACCGAGGGTGTACGTAAACCATCAGTAGTCAAGAGAATTGAACAATTGAAATCCAAATTCAAAGATACAAAAGTTATTGTTGGGGTGGATAGACTTGACTATATAAAAGGTGTTCCTCAAAAATTACATGCTTTTGAAGTTTTTCTTGACGAAAACCCAGAATGGATTGGTAAAGTTGTACTTGTACAAGTTGCCGTCCCTCTGCGTGGTGATGTTGAAGAATATCAACTGTTAAGAGCAACCGTAAATGAATTGGTTGGAAGGATTAATGGTAGATTTGGAACAGTTGAATTTGTCCCAATCCATTTTATGCACAAACTGATTCCATTTGATGAGCTTATTCTGTTGTATCAAGTTCTGGATGTGTGTCTTGTCTCATCAACAAGGGATGGTATGAATCTTGTTTCTTTTGAATATATTGCTTGTCAAGAAGAAGGGAAAGGTGCACTTATTCTTTCTGAATTTGCAGGTGCAGCTCAACTGCTTAATGGTGCTATTATTGTGAATCCTTGGAACACTGAAGATATTCTGTTGTCTATCAAGGAAGCATTGACATTGCCTCAAGAGAAAAAGGAAGGAAATTTCGATAAAATGTTTGCATATATTCTGAAGTATACTTCTGGGTATTGGGGTGAATCATTTGTCAAAGAACTTTCCAAATGCTCCTCTGATTAAAGACTATCATTTCACAACGATGTTTTGAGTCAACTGGACTGACTCTTGCATAATTAAAACCATTTATAAGAAGACAAAAGCTATTGTCAGATTTAGGCTACTTTATTCAACTAAATTACTACAATATAATTTACTTATTTTTTTTTTCCCATTTATATTTATAATTTGTAGTATAAATTACAACGTATCTCATTAAATCTTTTAGTCTTGATCTTTTTGTTTCTTTCTCAACATGAATTTGTATGTTGAATGTTATATTAAAAATTCATTTTATCTATATGCTCAAATTTCTCTTCCCCATATTTTCTCACTTCTACTTTATGATCAAAATAATTATCACGCCAATATTCCATTTCATAAGCTGAATACAAACCATGTACTTGATCATCTCCTAACCATCGAAATTCCCATTCTTTTGTATCATGATTTTCACCACGATTTTCACCATGATTTTCACCGTGATTTTCATTCTTCTTAGTCTCTCCGCTAACTATTTGCGATCCTGTTTCGTCGCCTCGAGGACTATCTTCTACTTTACTAATATCCCTCTTTCGTTCATTGAGTGAAGATCCCGTTTCTGCCTGATAATGTCTCATAAACTCTTCTCTTGTCATATCATACACATCTTCAAATCCTTTATCCAGTTCTAATACACTGCATGTATCTGTAATAATTTCTATAAATTTTAAAGTATTTTTGCCTTTACCTAAACGCCCTAAAGCTTCTAATGGAGTTTCCGCAGGTTCCAATATCGGTATTAGTTGACTCAATAAATTTTCTACATTTTGATTGTTCTTCTTGCGCCGGGTTTCTTGAATTTTTCTTGCTCGAGCCTGCTGAGACTCTTTAGCCTTCTTAATATCTGAATTTTTCACATTTTCTATCCAATAATCTTCATTATGGTCAATTTTTTGATAGTTTCCATCCTTATCAAAAACTCCATCTTCAGCTTCTTCTCTTAGGTTGAAAGATTCTATTTTGGGTCTCCATTTCAGTTTTCGCAGCTGTATATCATCATTTGGTTGTAATTCTTCAACCTTGGTGAAATAATCAATTTTATCTTGATTGTAATCTTCATCTTGCTCATTTTCATCTTCGTTTTCCTCGTAAATTTGTTCGTTACCAGACAATTCGTCAATACCTTCTTCTAATTCAAATTTATTCATGTCAAATGAACGAGAATCATTAGAGATAGTCTTAGTTTGGTTTGAGTTGATGTCATTTTTAGATTCACCTTCATTATCACTCAGAAATATATCATCATCTGACTCTTCATCACCATTCTTAGGTTCTATTTGTATGGAGTTTCGGGGAGTAGTCCCTTGATGTGGTGAGATATCTTCCAAACTTGAATCTGAATCATAATTCAATTTAACCAAACGGTTTCTTTGCCTCTCATTACCAGGAAGATCTTGTAATAGCTCTTCATCACTCATATTAGAGGATTGACTCTAAAATAAGTGTCAAGTTTGGTATACAAAAAAATCAGTAATATCTTCGCACTAATAAATATCTATAAACTGTTAGCAAGTCAAGTGATGACTGACTTCGACCTTGATGAGGTATTAGACTTGGAGGAAGAATACTACAAAGCAGGATATAAGGAAGGTCAAGAAATATCAACACGTGAACAGTATATAGAAGGGAAGGAATATGGTTATCAAACTGGTTATCAAAGGTTTTTATATGTTGGTTACATGAAAGGGTTGATTTCATACTGGAGAAATCATATAGATAAATATCCTAAACTGGTAGGCCCCATGTTAGATAATTTGGAAAAACTTATTGATATTCCTTTGTCAAATGGTGACGAGGAAGTTGCGATATACGAATCTAACATACACAAGGCAAGAAATAAATTACGAGTAATTGCATCTTTATGTAAAGAACAAGGTAAGATAAATCAGTTGGATGAATATGTGAACGAGATAGCAGGAAAGTTACAAGTTCAGGAAAATGTCGATGAAATGTGGTAAATGAGTGTAAATAAATACTAAAAAATATATATATTTTATGTATATATATGTATATGTCTGTATACAATCTATGTTACGAACCTAAAAAACTAAAGTGAAGAAATTATATAGTTAATATATAATAACTATGAATCAAGAATCAAAAATCAAAATCTAAAGTTTTTTGAACACTATCAAGTTTATAATTCAAAATTCCTCCTAAAGGTTGGTCATGTATACCTATTATAAGCTCCTCTCCATAGCCACTATCTGATGGGACAAAGTTAAGACCGGTACATTTACCAATAAATTCTATGGATTGAACTCCTTCAATATCATTATCTTTACTACCTAATAATTGATTTACAGGTAATAATCCTATATGATCCAAACATTCAGCCCAGCATATATAATCACCGTTATGACTGAACTTTGTGTTTCGAACTGGCGCACCTTGAATAGAATCGGTTTTATTTTTATCAATCAGCGAACGTCCTAATGAACTATCCCAACAATGAATACTTTCTTGTAAATTTCTTGTATCCCACAATTTCACCGTACCATCTTGGTTACCAGTTATAACTAAATATTCATTTGTAGGTGACCAATCACAACAGAATCCATGATCTTCATGACCTTTCAAAGTTTGAACATTTTGCAACCCCATTCTTGTGTCTAAAATATAAGAATTAATATCATCACCGGTGAATAGAATTTGATTTGTGTTATTTTTATTAATTGCCAGACAATTTATTGCAAAAGGGAATCGGTATGTTTTTTTAATTCTAGGAGTATAGGAGGAAGGTGAATCTATATCAACAATTCTAAGATGCTTATCATTAGAACTCACTATTAGTTCTTTATTATCTTCTGATATGACAACGTGATTAGTGATTCCATCTTCCTTATTAGTTAATTTATACTCACCAATAACGTTAGATAATTCAGGATTCGATATATCTATCATAACATAACTTCCTTCAAAATTTCCACAAACCAATAAATCATCAGAACATGATAAAGTTGAAATTTTGCTATTAGAATTAAATCGAAGGGCCCTAGAATCAAGAACACAATCTAACTTCATTGGCTCTCTCATAGATTGATTTATCAACGATATACCATCAGGGGATAATCGATTAATTCTATAATAGTTTAATCCATGATCCATATCTTCAACATCGCTATCTAGTAAACGATTCCCATAGGCATCTTCATCAAAATATGCCAGAGGGTAAAATACTCCCTTGCTGATATCTTTACCACAGCAAACAAGATTTCTTAATTGGAAATGATTAAAGTTCAATTTGATTTTTCCATAAAATTTTTTATATTGAAAATAATCATTAAATGTTTGAAATCCCTGCAAATTAATAGACTGGGTTAGTAAAAAAGCTGTATAAATATTGATTGTATTTAAGATAAAAAAGGATCATTTATATCATCTTTGACTAAAGAGAACTCTTGGCTCATGAAGTCAAATTTGCTCTTTAATAATATATTATTTCCTCTTTTAATGCAAAAAACTTTCAAAAGTACTTACTGATTTTACTTTATCTCTGGATCTTGGAATATTGAAAAACCATCCAGTGTTATGTGATGCAAAATTATGTCCTATACGATGCCGATCTTGAGCAAATTTTTCCTTTAAACCTACGGGCCACCGTATGCCTTGTATATCACATTCATATGAATTTTGAATAAACTGGTTGTTATGCAAATGATTAATTTCTTCTGAAGAATTGAGACTTACCGTTGGATATTCTGACCGATTCATATTTGTATCAACAAATCTGTGATCATTTTTATATGAAAAGGGTAGATTTTTTTCTCTGGTTTCCATAGCGGTTAAAATTGATAATATATCCGAATTTGAGAGAATTGAATCCTCATCATGCAATAAGTTGAATAAGAAGTTCATAGATTCTGATTGACTAAGTTCATATATATGAGTTGGTGTAATTAAATTGTCTGCCAAAGATGGTATATACGGATCATCCAATCCGCTTTCTAAAATTGTTTGTTCACTAGTAAGTTGAACTGCCATAGTTATGAAGGAAATGCAAAAAAAAATTGAATATACGTAGATAATAGTTCAAGTAACCTAGTATAGTCCTTTTTCAGAAAAAAAAAAGCTTTTTCCAGTTTCGATCACTATACTTAAATGATTCTTGAGTTGTAACTCTAAATCTTGGGTACTCTTACCTGCTTGTTTTGTTATTTGTTTCTAATCTTTCAAATGTTAAAGTGGTCTTGATTAGGAGAATCAATCACCGAAAATTCACAGAACGGTTGCTTTTAATTTCGTTCTTTTAACAAGTGTTGTGAAACTCCAAATTCAAATGGCTTTGTATCCGGGTATCTTTGAATATATCAATACTTCGTTATTAAAGTATTCAAGGGTGTAAGAATGAAGTAAAAAAAAAACCTAAGATTAAAAAAAATTAAAGTAATAGTAATAGTAATAGAAATAAATAAAATAATATAAAATATAAATATAATTATAAAATTATTAACACTAATACCAATATTAACAAAAAAAAAAAAAATAAATAACAATAATATTAATACGAATAAGTAAAACTAACATAAGTAAAAGGAAAATTATTGTGTAGATTATGATATCAAGTGCAGGGTAGAAATTTAATCACAGTAAAACATATTTAGGGATAAATTTTACGGGTATTGTAGGTGAAGTGGCTGTGATAGAATATAGTGTTCATAAATATATAAAAGCGAAAAGAGCATACATTGAATTCTAATCAATTGTTTAAACATAGTCGAAAAGAGTATGAAACAAAATTAAGGCATGAAGTATAGATGTATCACAAAGATGGGTTTTTGGTACCGATTCGATATAATGCAAACCATTAAAGTTGAGAGTTTCAAAGACAAATGATATATCAATATGAACTATGACTATGAATGATTATGATGATGGTGATTATAATGATGGTGATTTAAATGAATATACTGACAACTTCATTTCTAAAATTGATTAGTTTTAACCAATGAATGCTTTACTCAAAAGATTGCCAATTATGAGTAGTAGTTGTAGTCTGCAAGTAGCCGCCTGATAAATATTTTAAAATTAAACAAAAAAAAAAAAAAAAAAAAAACAACATTAATGTACCTAAATCTTCTCTTTTTTATTAAAAAAAAAAAATGAATATTCGCTAATACCACTTCGAGTTATAAGTTTAAAATGCTTTATTGATTATGGAATTTTCGGCCTTTCTCAAAAGTGTGTATATAGTGTGGCATTTGCGATCTTTTAGCCATACAGGAGATCTTTCTGATAAAAACTCGAAATATATAAGTTGGCATCATTAACACTTCATATAATCACTTTTCAAATTTGTACAATTAGCGAAAATGTCTGAACATAAATATCAATTCAAAGTTGCTATGTCTTGCTCTGGTTGCTCTGGTGCCGTTGAAAGAGTGTTGGGCCGTTTAGATGGTGTTAAGAATGTTGATATTTCTCTTGAAAACCAAACCGTTGATGTCACTACTAACGATGCTTTGGATTACGATACCGTTTACAACACCATCAACAAAGCAAAGAAAGTTTCCGAAGGCAAAGTTATTCAATAGAAGTTATATCTAGCTGAATGAAATATGAATTATAGTGTTCCATGTAGTATGTTTTTGTTTGAATGATTTTAGTTTAATCAATTACAGTTAATTTGAAGGGTAGCGCGGATCAAACAAAAATAAATTAAAATAAAACAGAAGAACAAAAAAAAAAACAAATTAAAAAGAAAAAGAGCATAAAAACTAAAGCGAAAATTATATGGTCTCGTCTAGCAAATTAATATAGATTCTTCATTGCATTGATGGTTCTTAGTATAATTTAATATCAACAGGGGAGAAACTAATTATTTAAAACAAACTAAATTTTCTACGTAAAAATTATATTTAACTTGAATTTAACAATCAATTTTTTATAGTAAATTAATTTATTTTATATACCACGACATATTGGCATTTCATTTTATTCATCATCATTGTCGACATTCCTTGCCATTTCTATTTCCTCAATACATTCTTGTCTAATACTACTTTCAACAAATACACTTTTCACCATGGAAATAAGTTCTACAGTATCATAATCGTAAAACTCTCCAGAATAAAACCTATCCATGATTTCTTTCAAGTGATTAGTTACCAAAAATTTGGTATTCTCCAATTTATGAATACTAGCAATTTCATTTTTAGCATCTCTATTCAATTTATCAATGATTATTGGTATTGTTATATTTTGAATATAGTCAATAATATGTGAGATCTTTGCTGATTGATATTCCGTTATTTCGTTAAATGAAATTGATGTGTTAGTAATCCAATCATTGGTAAAATCAATATAAAATACTAATAATTGCTTGAACAAGACTGGATTTTCTTTCAGAATGGTAGATTCGCTAAATTTGGTAAACCATTGTTGAAGTAAAATTAAATTCTCCAAAACTTCATCGTCAAGATCGTAATCATCAAATTCCTTATCATCAAAGCTATTTCCAGCACTAATAGCTCTGTTAATATTAATTTTATCATCATGCTCAAGGCTAATTTTCGCAAGAATTTCCTTTAATGAAGGCATTAGGTTATACTTCAACTTAATTAAACTAGTATTATTATATTCAATGAGAAGCTTTGCTTGGTCTCCGACAACGGGTAATATCAATTCATAGAGATACACTAAATCATTGTAGCATAAAACCGACCTTTCCAATGATGGATAGGTGATTTCTGATAAAGAAGTGACAGCTGTTATTAGTAATGACACATTTCTAATCGTTTTAGGCCCATCTTTTAAACTACCTTCTTTAACAAAATTAGTAAAGATTGATTTAATTTTTGAAGGGATTGCTGTTATTGTATAAGTATCTTCTTGAGAAGTTTTTGGATCTGAATCCCCACTATTTAACTTAGGCTTTTTAGAGTTTGAGGTAATTTTAATATCTTTATCTTCTTCATCACCCCAACCCCAATCTTCATTAAGAAAATCATCATCTTCTTCTTCATCTTCATTTTTGTTTCCTGTTGTTTTTGTTGTCAAATTTTCTGGCTTACTCTCTTGTTGAGTATTAGCGTCATTTTCACCCCATTCATCATCCCATTCATCACTCCAATCGTCAGATTCTTTAGGTTGTGACTCTGAGTTATTGATTGAAATAGTCATAGTATTGGAAAAAATATTCTCAAGTTCATTAACGTTGGTGTATATCTTGGTAATTTTTTTCACGTATTCATTAGTTAACCACTCAATATATAATTCATTCAAAGAATCAATGACATTTTCATTGGATGAATTTAAAGTGGATGCTACTGATAAGTTCCAATTTGATCTTTTAGCTAATTCAATAAGATCCATTAGATTTTGCATCAATAATTCGTTGGAAATTAACTTACTTATATTCTTAGATACCATTTCAGTGAGATTTTTAGATATCTTGGTCAGATAAAAATTTTGAAGATTATGATCTTGGAATATGTTTATAAATTTAATAAAACTGGTCAATGATTTGAAATATAATTCATTAAATGCAAATTGAGGAATTTTCTTTAAGCTGTATTGAATCGTATCTTCATTTCCATTTACTGGGTTTTGAACCAATTCTAATTGAAACTTATGATCAATTAAAAATGGTGATAATAATTTGTCTTCCCATTCTTTCAACTTCTCTTTCAAAAGGTTTTCTATTATTGGCCTTCCTTTATACAGAATCTCTCTGAAAACCCCTACAAATTCACCATTGAATTCAAAATCAATTCCTTCAACAACGATGGGATTGACAAATGTATTGGAATCGGGGAAAAACATGTTAAATATTATTTTAATCTTTTCAACTGCTTTTTGCGATAATTCATCATAATGTTGGTTCAATGATTCTGTAATCATTGAGTGTGGGTATTCCTGATCGAATTGATCAATCTTCCCTTTTAAAGCTTTCAAGCCAATAAATATCAGTTCCAATTCTACACTACCACAAGGCAGATTTTGGTCTTCAATAGGGCTATCAACCTTTAAAAAGGATTCAATTTCTCTTATTTGACCCCTGATATGCCATAATTTATTAAGCAGATCTAACCTATTATCATAATCCTTGACTTGTGCATTCAATTGAGTCAAAGACAACCCACTGAATTCATTGGTGGTGGTTGTTTGAATTAAATTATCATCATTTTCCAAGTCCAGAATCAGAAGATTCAAGGAAAATTCCTTGATATCTTTTGAAAGAGCGTCTATATAATGCTTTTCTGATTCTATCAAGCTTGAAATAGACATATTGATCTGAATCTGAATTTAAATCAAAAACTGGTACTCAACAAAAGAATAACCAAATAAAAAAATAAAAATATAAATAAAAATATTACAAAAAATATGAAAATGGTAAACTAAAAAATGAAAAGTGATTAGTGAACCGTGATAATATTTCAAAATACAAAAGACTCGATATAATTAAAGCGTGCAAAGATATTTAATTAATAATCAAATATATAAAATTGAAAAGAAGCCAAAGCATAATAACCAATTATATCTATTCAAAACAAATAAAGGATGAGTAATAATAGCAAGTAATTTTTGTCTATTTGATCTGAATATTGATTTTTGCTTTATTTTCATTTAATTATTTTTTAATGTTTTCCCCTAACCTTTTCTTTGTTTTTCCAAACTTGCCTTGGTTTAAATTAAATCTTCACTGACATCATCATCAATATATTCATCGTCCTTATTCATTCTATAAATGGTCATACACATACTTGCAGCATTCAAAACACCCATAACCCAATCTGGGAATGTAATTTTGTAGAATTCAATGAGATTGAAAGATAAATCTAGAAAGTTTCCTACCAATTCAAGTTTCAACATCATTTTATCGAATTTTAAATCTTTTAATACTTTCTCATACTTTCTGAAAATATTTTGAGGTTGACCAGGTTTGAAGTCTTCCGTTTCATAATCAACCAATTTGGAAGCACCACTTTTTTGTAAAATATTCAATTCAGCTTGAACTTTATTTTCTTTTTTAATTACGTTTAAAAGTTGTGAAACAGTCTTGCGTATTAAAAAAATTAATATCAAAATCCACAACTTGTTTGTACTTTTTAAAAACCGTTTCAATACTTTGGGGAACATTGGAAGATTGGAAAATAAATGAAGATTATCAATTATATTTGCAATACCTTCGAGAAAGTCAATAAATAATTTTTCGAATTCTTTAAAAGAAAATCGTTTGCCAATTTTTTTGAGTGGTTTTACCGGTTTCTTAGCTCTTGTTGTTGGTGTTGGCTTGGTGGATGATTTTTGAGCTCCAATATCAAATTTTTGATAAAGAGGAGGATATTCAGGTGTTTTGGGAAGTGATCTATTAACTGGAAAAGTATCAAGTTCTTTCTTAGAAGTACTAGATGATGTTTTTCCCCTTTTATGGTTAAGAACGAATTTGGATAGGTTATCGAGTTTCTCTTGTGTGATAGACGTATTACCGCTCAGACGTTCCCTTTTTGCTAATTGAATTAATTTGTTAGCCAAAACTTCACTTTCAGAAAGCTCGTTGGCTTGAATAGAAGTATTAATCGCGGGCATTAATCTATGAAATGAATGTGATAAGTAAAGTATGGAGTAGTTTAAAATTTGGGGTTTTTTTTTTTTTTGCCTTTTTATTTTTCCCGCTTTTTAACACTTCAATCACCAAACATAAGCCAGCCGCGGTTTACTTAACATGATTACCATTCATAAGAGCGAGGGGGAGGAGGGGGGGAATGACAATTAATAGAGAGAAAATTACATTTCTTGAATATTTTTAGTTTAAATTAATGTAAATTGTGGGGTATCAAGTGAATAATTCTTGTTTACTATAATTACTACGAGTAATATATTTTGACTGATAACTGGGTATGTTATTTGTGTAGAATTGTTGCATTTGTTTGATAAAAGTAGATTACGTTCATATGTGCTAATGAAGTGGGTTTGTTTGTTTTCTTTCTTTTTATATTTTTGCCATTTTGTTTTTTTGCCAGTTTTTTTTTTTTTTAATTTAGGGCAACAAGCTCAACAAGTTTCCCTATCTTCTGAATACCTTTATAAGTCTCTATTTTATTTAAGTATGATGAATAATCTTTGCCATCTTCACTTTTAATATTAATTACATCACAATTATTAAAATCAACGAAATTTATCTGAATTGTAACATTTGAGTTAGCCTTGTCAACTTTGAGGTTATAGGTATAATCTTGAATGAATTCAATCAGAAGATTATTGAAATTAGATAGCTTGATCCAAATTTCATTTATTTCTTTTAACCATTGGGCTAATAATTGATCTTTAGTTATTTCTTGACTATTTTGATTATTATTTAAGTCTTCATTTAACTCTTTAACTTTATTTTGAAGATTTATAATCGATCTAGTTTGACTATCAACTAATTCCTGTTTAAGTTCAAATTCCCTATTCAATTTTAAAAGTTTTATTTCTTGCTCATTTTTTTCTTTATTCAAACCTGTTTGAATATCTTCCAAAGTTGTTTCATTGGCAATGTTGGCTAGATCAATAAGGATCGGATGGGTAGTAGTTAATTCCAGAATTTCCTTTTCCATCGATTCGATCTCTTCCACATATTTCGCTGATTTTTGTGCCTTGTCTTGAAATTCTTCATAAAGCGCTACTGCTTCTCTTGCCATATCTTTGGAATCTGTTTGTAACTCTTCCATCTTACGCTTGAGCGCTTTAAGGTCTTGCTTGGTTTCTGAATTTTGTTCTATCTTGGCATCAATATCTGACTGTTCCACGTACAAAGGTGGATTACTCAATATACTACGAAGAAATTTTTCTCTGGTTTCTTGTTCTAAATACTGAAACTTGAGGTTTGAGTATACCTCCTTCTTGTAATTGATTTCATCCGTTATTGTTGTAGGGTTGTTCAAAGAGGCCTGTTTATCTTGACAGAAACGGTGGTATTTATCCTTGGCACTGAGAATCACATCCGGGGAGAGGGCATCCAACTTCTCTATTGATACCGTTTCCATAATTTATGCCCCTTTATTGATTTTTTTGAATTGTAAACAGTATAACCGTTTGAAGTACATTTCCAAGATTACGCGTTAATCTTATAATTTTATTTCAATTTTTATTTTATTTATTTTTTTTTTTTCTTTGAGTACTTTTTTATGCTTTTTCCTAATATAATTAGAATGGCTTTATCGTTTTGGGAATCACTACATTAATATCAGTTCATGAGATTGAATTATTTCGCATATAATCTATTAAAAAAAAAAATCAATAATCTATTTACTTCTTTGCATCAACTTGAACATCCTTCACCTTATCAATTTGTTCAGATAATACACCTGGAACTTCCAATTCTTCATGCTCTTCTTCAGTTGGTTTTTCTTCAGTTGGTTTTTCTTCAATTTTCGTTGGATTAGATGGAGTCATCATTAAATCAGCAAAGTTGATTCTGGATGATTTACGAGATTCACTGTTAAAAGCGTCTTCATCAACAGCAGTTTCATTCCATTCGTCAAGTTCCTTTTGATGTTCTCTTTCTATAGCATACTTAACGGCCTCTAAAACATTGTCACACAAATGTTTTGGTTTGTATTTTGGAACAGTTCCTTCTTGATAAACACCAGTTTTCACTAAGATTGAGTGCCATGAATCATCATGAGAGTTTGCAAATCTAATATCGGATTCTGGAGTGTCTCCCACAAAGTAAACTGTACTACATGGAGGTAACTCAAGCTTGATTTTGTCCTTACCACCAACTACCAAAAGATCTTCTTCTTCCTCTTCCAGCGAGTCGTCGTCGTCACCAGCTTCAAGCTTTGCTTGATTGATAATTTCTTCACCATCTTCATTAATTAAAATATCAGCGTCATGTGCATCTGGATCATTGATAGATAATTTTTTCAAGTGCTCGTCGAGAACACCTTGTCTCCATTTGGTTAAAACTTTATTGGCGAATTTAAAAGTACCTTTTTGAGGTTTACCAAAACGGTTTACTTTTAATTCTTTCCCGGTATGTTCACGGTATAAAGCGGCAATTGATACCTGTAAAGCACCCATTCCGTATCTGGATAACTTGTAATTGGTAGCCCAGATAAAATCAGAATGTGCAAAGTAAATTTGTGGACCTTCATCGTATGTTTCAGATGTAGTTCCCATAACACCGTTCTTGGATAAAAGCAATTCCAAAATAATTTGTTGATCAGCTGCCCAGTTTCTTGAATCGGCAAAAACTAAGATAGCATCAATGGAAATCTTAGAGAAATCAGCATCTTTAGTGCAAACTATTTCTTCTTCAGTCAAATCATGATATGGAGTAACTGCAGGGTTCCATTTCAAAATATCCAATGGAGTATAAACATTTTTGAATCCATACAGTTCAGCAACATGACGACAAACATTTCCAAGACCACCAACAACTAAAACATTCTCGTATAATGGAACCAAATCTTTCATAGGAGTATGACCTTGAATAATTTGATCAACGGTAATATTTGTTTGCAATCTCTTGGATAAATCTTCAGCTCTGGCTGATTCAGGCTTACCACCACCATTTGTGACATAGATCAGGGGAACAGTAATATTGTACTTATTTGCACCATTCAACATTTTAATGGCTTCTACAGCCTCAGGTATAGTATTTGGACCACGCAATATCACCCCGTCAATATCAAAACAGAATGCATATGAAGCAACTCTTGGATGATCAATAACGGTTTTCTTTTTTCTCTTAATAATGGACAGATTTCTGGAAAGCTTCGCTAATGAATCAACTTTCTTCAAATTTTGAGAAGACAGACGCAGTAACGACGTCAGGGAACTAAGTTTTGTAAGACCATTCTGCCATTGATTAAGATCAGAAAGTGAAAGAGATGAAACTTTATGCTTTCTAGTAGCAGGAACTAACTCATCAATTCCGTCGTTATTAAGATAAGATTGAAATTGTTCTTTGGTTTCTTCAGGCATTGTTCTTATTGGAGATATCTGTAACTAACCTTTTTTAATTAAGTATCCCTTTTCTTGAAAAAAAAATTTTTGAAAAGAAGATTTCTATATGATACGTATTATAAGAAAAACGTAATTAAGGATCAGGGAAGTTGATGTTTTTTATATTACACTTACCTAGCTGCAATTCAAGTTAAGTAAAAATAAATAATAAAATTGTTTGAGGACATTTTTTAAAAAATTGAAAAAAAATAGGACAGATACCTCTTGTATCAGAACTGGTCCGCAGAAGATAGAACATAACAATCTATTCGAAGCAAAAAAATAAAATAAAAAAAAAACTAATCAACACCTTTGGGCAGTGACAAATGGTGTTTGCAATAAATATTGATTACACCATAAATAGCCATTGTAATAGCTAATCAATAAATATAAACGTTAGTTTCACTATATAGCTTAATAATTTAAAGATTTAGATATTAAAATGTATCCCATATATGAAAGATAATTTTACTAGCTTCAAATATTTTAGGGGTCAACTAAATTAGAAACCAAATTTTATATACATTTCGATGTTAAAACTCCGAAAATAATTACATTTGACTTTCCCGTCTTAATGTAGCGTTCCATAATAAAATACCGCAGTAAAAACTTATCAAGAGGACAGATACATTTGCACCAACTACACCGATAATAAGATTGAAACTACAAATGCTATTTACTTAATGAATAGAAAAGCCTTATGTTATTATACTTGATGAAACTATTAATGCTTCAACAAGTCAAACCAATTTGAAATTTTAACTACTTATTGTTTAAAGTGGAGCAAGATTTGTATTTAACGTGACGACATTATCCTAATTGAGCAGAAAATAGTATCCATATAAAAGAGGTGCATGCTTTTCTCGGAAAAAAAACTCCAATTTGTAACAATATGATATCATTCTACAAAGTTTCTACTAGGTTCGAGAACTTTATAGTGCATATAGTTGATTTTGGTTTATTTCATACCAGGTTTTATTGTGGGGTGCCTCGTGGATACCCCGACATCGAAATTAAAACTTTGCCACACTTAGATTGAACTGAATTCTTGAATTCTATGCTTGAAATATGTTTTTTTTTTTTTTCTTTTTTTTTTTTTTGAATAATCCACTTCATTCAAGTAGTAGCCCTTTCGATATTTTAGCTTCTTCAATTCCTTGACATCGATCAATTCTTAATCCAGAATTGCTAATTGTTTATATTAAATGCATGATAAATCTAATTTTCAATATTCAAATGACAATAACAATGACAACGCAGTAGCAATTGAAAATAATTTACGGGTTAAATATCCTGATAAGAAAAATTATTAGTTTTAAACCGCTTTGAACTACTCTAATTCGATTGCTATTGCTGCTAATTATATCGACCGGATCAATTATGTATTTGATATACTTGGAATGAAAGATTGTAAAATAAAAGATATCAAACCATATCGGATAATTTATCATGTTAAGCTTTTCTTATCATAAAATATATAATTGATTTTACCAACATTATATTTCATGAGTAGTTTACTTTTCCTTGGTTCATTGAAAGCCAGCCCTACTCACATTAAATATATTATTCTACTTTAAATAACCTTTTTTTTTTTTTTCTTCTTTTTTATCCATAGAGTAAGTTCTTGCAAAACAAATTCGGTTGTATCCCATTTTTAATAAAAGCTACTAGCAAATTATTATATTCAAGAAAATTAATATACTATCTAATATTACAGTAAAATATAAAATTTAATCCATCCCATCTTGCGCTTTTTTCATGCGAGCTATTTTTACTAATGGTGATAAAGATCCAACATCATCTGCTTCTAAAATAAACTTATCTTGCAATAACTTATCCGCATCTGCACGTTTATTAAAATCAACTTGCAAACACCATGCTAAAAATTTTCTCATGTCGTAACTAAGAGCTTCAGGCTCTTTTAATTTAGGAGTACCGTTGGTAGCAATTAAATATAAAGCTCTCAAAGGTGTTTCGTTAAGATATGGTGGTTCACCTTCAATCATTTCAATGGTCATAATACCTAATGACCAAATGTCTACCTTAGGGCCATATTCCTTTCTCGAAACAACTTCCGGTGCCATCCAGTAAGGAGTTCCAACCATAGTGGTTCTTTTCAAATTAATCTCATTAATTTGAGCACAAAAACCGAAATCTGTCATCTTAATGTTACCATCAATACTCAATAAGATATTATCAGATTTGATGTCTCTATGAATCACACCATTGGAATGTAAAAATTTTAATCCTTTCAACGTCTCTCTACAAACAGCACCTATTTGACCTTCCGTCATAACACTATGTGTAACAATTTCTGTAAGAGATCCACCTTCCATATATTCCATAATAACCCATAAATCACCTTTAACAAGAAAAGAATCGATAAAATTAACAATATTTGGATGCTTGCTTCCTTTCATAACTAAAATTTCGTTAATAATTAACTCTTTCTTTGGTTGTTGTTCAAGGTTCATTTGTTTTATAGCAACACTCATGTCTTTGGTATTATTATAAGCAATATAAACCCCACCAGATGCACCTTGACCAATTTTAACTAAGTCTCTATAATAATCTGTTGGATCTCCTTGAGAGCAGATTGATTGTAACTTGTTGACAATTTGTTGATGCTTTCTTCTTTTTTCTTCTTTTTTCTTCTGTGCTAATGCAGCTGCTTGTTTTGGATCTCTAACAGGTTGATTCTTTTTCTCTTCACTGCCTGAAGTAGAATTACTTCTAGTTTCTGCCAATTTAGGCTCTGCCAATTTAGGTTCCGCCAATTTAGGTTCTGCCAATTTGGGATCTGCCGATTTTGGTTCGGCCACTTTTGGTTCGGCCAATTTTGGTTCGGTCACTCTAGTGGGCTGAGATAAATTAGAAACTATATCTTGTGATTTCTGTCGATTTTCTTGTGACAATTGTAGTTGCTGTTCGCTTTGTTCTTTTGTAATACTAAGTGGTGCTGGTGCTGCTGGTGCTGGACGAAGTGATTTTAAATCTCTTTTAGGCAAGACTATATTTTCTTCATCATCATTCTTAAATTCCCCTTGTTGAACTGGAGCCGTAGTTGAACCATTTGGTGCTTTTACCTTATTTGATAAAGAATAATTATGCGATTTAGATTTCGGAATGACACTAATTGGATAAGAAGGAGTTGGTGGAGCTTTAGCATCCGAATATTTTCTGGATGAATTTCCACTTCTTATAGATCTCATAGATTTAGACAGGAATGATCGGCCCATAAAACTTTTCATCGGAGAAGTATTTCCACCTCCAAAGGAAGAACTTACTGGTGAAGACGGGGCATTTGCACCGCCACTTGGACCTGGTGGTTTTGGAGCTGGTCTACTAGGAATGAATTGCAGTTCATATGAGCTGCTAGAAGCTATAGTCTGAGGTGTTTGTTGTTGCAGTTGTTGGAAAGTATTGGATTGCGATTGTACAGGGGTGTGGTAAAAGTCTGTGTTGCCATTGGATGAAGATCCTCTAGGAGTTGGTGGTGATGTTGCATTGGTCGAAGTATTCAGAGTATTATCAAATTGGAATTTTTTGAAAGCATTATCATCCGGATTTACATTTGAATCTTGGTAAAATGCAACAATATCCATCACAGCTTGTGGATGCTTTTCTTGTTCTGATTTAGATATTCCCAGGGCAGAAAGCAATTTTTCCCATTCAATTGGTAAGCCAGTGTAAGATCCATGATCGTCTACACCAACATGAGCGACATGTTTAGCGTTGAAAGGAGTAGAAATCTTCATATTCACCAGTGAAACAGGAGTATCTGATTGTTGTCCATTCAGTTGAGAACTTGATTTTTTCCCAAACATATTTGATAGTACCTCTTTAACACCAATACTTTTTTTCTTTTTACCTCCATTTACCTTGGGCAGTGACAGAGAATGGATTCCCATACCAAGATGTTCTCTCGGAGAGCTTGTAACTCCTTGACTACCTGTAAATTTATGAGGTTGTTGAAGTACAGGGGTAATAGCTGGTGTAGTAAACGAATTTTGTGGAGTTGCACCAGTTGGAGAAGAAACTGCACCAATAACATCTTGGCGTAGAACAGTCAGCTCAGATTCTGATCTCCATTTTTTGGGAGTGTCAGAGCTTCTATGTGCACTTTGATTAGTATCACCAGTGATACCATTTTCCAGATTTTTGGTGGTTTCTTTGTCCTTTTTAACCACTGATTTATTTTTTTTCAAGCCAAGCCCAACAAGGCCTGATTCATCGATGTTTTCATCCTCTATAGTTGGAATTTTTTCTAGTGTGTCATCTTGTAAAATGTTTGGAGTTCCAAATGAACTAGCCAATTCCTCTTCAACCAATTGATCTATTTCTTCAGCTTTGATTGTAGGTGGCTGCAATGGCTTTCCTGGGTCTAGAGTGGACTTAGTTTGTACTTTAGAAAATCCGTTAATACTATCATCACTAGAGCCGTTGTGGCTCATGTGATCTTCTTCTGCTTCTTCTTCTTCTTCTTCTTCTTCGTCGTCGTCGTCGTTATCATCTTCTTCATCATCTTCTTTTTCTTCTTCTTTTTCTTCTTGCACGAGCTCATCGCTAATATTATCTCCTTCGGTTGATCTATCATTAGAAAAATTGAATCCTTGTATCTTTTGAGAAAAATTGATCTTATCATTGTCGTTTTCTGAAGGTTGATGTGTCGAGGTTTGGATTAAATCACCACTACTACTATTATCTTCAACGGATAAGGGTAACATATCTGTAATGTTGGACTTGCTTGCCCCTAAATCATCGGTACTATCGTTTATTAAAACCTCCAGTATGTTGTTTTGTAAAGTTTCTGTAAGCTCATGATAAGAGCTTTCATCAATTCCATTTAAGTCATATAGCGCTGGCATTCTTGGAAGTAATGGAGGAGTATTTGTTGGACTCGGTGATTTTGAAGAAGTAGAGCGTGAGGGGTCTATCTTACCCAGGCTGTCTTCTTTATTACTGGTTTTCGACTCAGTTTGCAACAGATCTGCTAACTTATCAACCTGCCGCTTGGTCTGTACCTCCTCTGAGCTCATGAGTTACAGTTGATTAATATGAGAAAATGATTATTTGCAAAGAAAAAAAAACAAATGAGTGTCACGCGTTGACCAAGTAGTTAAGTTGTTAACGCGTTGATTTATATCTCGATTGATCTACAATAAACTAACGAATTTAAACTTGAAACTATCAGGTAAGTAATTAAGCCTAAAAAGATCATTGAATTTATTAGTCCAGACGTATATTTGTTAATTGAAGAGTGATTTGAAGAGGCTTTGAAGAGGATTTGAGGATGATGCCCACCAAAACTTTCGAATTTCGTATTTTAATTTATTTTTTAGGATTAATTAAAAAATGTAGTTAAAAATTTCAAAAAAAAAATTGAGTTGATGTTGTAAAAGACAAGATAATGCTCGACAATTTTTTTTTTTCATTTTCTTTTTTTTTCTTTTTTTTCTCATTTTTGCTGTTTTTGCTGTTTTTATTTTCTTTTTTTTCCATTTTTTCTCTTTTTTCTCTTTTTTCTCTTTTTTTTTAGTTTTTGAGGGGGAATTCAATTTAACTTTAAAACAAGAACTGGTCTTAGCAACTGAGTGGGCATGCGGTATTAATTTGTTTACATTAAACTCTTTGATATCAGAGTAAACAGAATTCTGTTTGAAAAAAAAAAAAAAAAATATTTTTTTTTGAATCAAAGCAAAAAATCAAAGCAAAAAATTAAGCAGAAACTTCATATAAAAATAATATAGAAATGTCTAATTTATAGAATTAAAATTAACAGTGAATCAATGCAATTACAGAGTTCATTCAAATCACAATAGTAAATTATGTCGACATTTAAATAAAAGGAGGATATGAATCATTTTATTTTGTTTTGAATCTTCATGGAATCTCTTGCCATGATATTTTTTAATTGATTTTTTGATGAATTTTTTTATTTTTTCACTCGATTGATTATTTATGTGTCTTGGCCTTATTGGTCGTTAGAGATAAAAACCTAAATTTTTTATGTAACAAAATATTTTTGAGTGCAATGTACTAATTAGTAGATTTAGAATTTATTGTAATACATTAAATTTAATATAAGGTGTTGTTCGACGCAGCAGACCATTGTGTTGTCAAATTGATTGATAGCCTTGCGAAAATCTTTCAGTACACTTTTGTTTTAATAAATTGTTTTGAATATACGATATTTGAATGTTGAATTAAAGCTTTTACTACCTGTACTTGAAGCTAAACAGCTATTTTTGTATATACGGCTATTAGTAGGAAATTCCAATGCTCGATTTCAGTGCTCGAAATTTTAAGTGAATTTTTACTTTTTTTTTTTCTGTTGATTATTTTGTTTCATAATTAAGTTTAATTGTACATATTTTTTTTTTTCTTACTCTGGCTTTGAAAAGGGATTTTAAATCTTTCTGAAAGAAATAGATCCCGTAGCTAACATACTGTCATATAGCGTAGCAAATTATACATGAAAATAATAGTGACTAAAGGGGTGCTATTTGGTTGCAAGCTAATTCTATTTAAAAGATGCTTGATGTATAAATTTTTCTCAAGGTTTTTCAACATTGTAAACGTGCTGTAAATGGTTTTATCATGTTTATATTGATATGTACCTTTAAAAATTATTTAGTTGAATTAATTTAGTAGAAAGATTGTTAAGATAGAAAAAAAAATTCCTAATTTCTTAATTTTTTTCATTCTTATCTCTGGGTTAAACTGTGATTTATATGGTTGATTCGTGTAGGCTTTATGAGTGACCCTCGTTTTCAAACATACCCCAACTGCTTTCCATCTTGTTAATTGCATTCATTTGTAGTATACCCATTTACTGATGTGGGTTTTGTTATGTTTTTACGGTTTCTGGACTTCGTATCACCCAATCATTTATATTTCGCATCCCTTCATATTCTTACAAAATGATATTAAACTCCTAACAAGTTTTGGCAATCCAATTTAAACAATATCAAGATTTATTCAACCAAGTATATATATATATAAATTTTCTAGATAAATCCACCTGTAATTTCTTTAACAATTTTAGTAACTTTCAAAAATTACTTACTCAGGTTGACTGTTTGTTGGCGCAGATACGTTTGTATGCATTTAGCATCCCAATTTTAATTCGCAAGTAACCATTAATTGTCTGAAATAGGCAAATTTGTTATAGAGAAATACGCAAATGTTTCTGAAACTGGTTGGTCTAATGTATTCTAAGATTAATTTGAGGGGCCATATGGAATTTCAATGTAAATTATAGTTTAACCATATTAGTATTATAATTTTTCGATGAAACTTGGTTGATTGTGATAGATGCTGATAAAAAAAATAATTTTAAAGTGCCTCCCTTGATTTGGTTTAAAAAATTATGATGATACATATTGAAGATAAGTAAATATAATATCTTCTGTGAAAAAAAGAACAGCAAAATGGGCAATATCAAGGATCACAAGATAAATAAATGGATATATATACATATATATATATATATAGTACACTATTTAATAATACATATGTGAAATATTAAAAGGGGACATTTTAAGGTTTTCTCTTACCTGTCACGACATATCCAGCTGACATTTCAGTAAAATTGAATTTATTTTGGGTTAAATATTTTTCTACCTGGGGTTTAATCCGGGGTCCCTTTTCTGAATGAATTCCTCTTCCTGTAATTATGACTAATGGTTCGACAAATTGAATTGAAGAACCATATTTGTTGAATAATCCTTCATATTCTCGTTGTTTTAATTCCTCAGCCCACCAATTTTTCAATTCTCTGGCTGTCAATTCCATTGCCTCATCAACTAAATAATTATGTAAATCAATTGTTACTTTACGCAAATACTTCAGTCCATCATTGTGAATAGAGGTTTGTGGTTTCTGAACTGGTTTTTTCGATGATGACACAGACAAATTGGTATCAGTAGGTTGCAATTTCCTAGTTGTTGGTACTTTTGACAGTTTTTTAAGAGTTTGTGCAATATTACTTGATGAATCAGGTGGGATTTCAACTAGTTGAACTGGTTTGTTTGGATGTAAACTGAACAGGTAATGTTCTGCTTTCTTTTCCAATAAAAGTAAAAGTATCTGAATCACTTTCATGTAATCACCTTCAAAATGAATTAAAGCTTTAATTAAAAAATCTTCATTGATTTTTTGAAACTCTTCGTTTGCATAGTAAAAAGATTTTAATTCCTTAGCTGATTCACTGTTTTCATCATACTTATACTTGGGCTCCTCTATAGATTTTGATGTTTTCAAGTTTGATGTCAAATTTATTGGATTTGGTTTAGATCCTCCATATTGAACTCTTCCACCGGAAAAAGTTGTTTGCGATTTTGATGCTTTCTTATTTTCAAGTTTAATTTCATCAGTGTAATTGTAGATTAAATCTACTATACTTTTATACAAATTTCCATCATTGGAATTAAGATACTTGATTGCCTTATTTTTAACAACATGTAAGTTTTCAACCAAAAACGAAATATCGTCATCATTTTTTTTATTTAAGTGGTTATCTTTATCGCTAGATAGATACTCTGGATCACAATTTTCTTTATTATTTGCAATCTTGTAAGCAATTATCTGATCGGAAGTTAATGGGGAAATTATATCCCCATCGCGTAATTGAGGCATGTTAGTTAAAGCTCCACTAACAGGATCTAAGTAAAATGTATTGGGATCAAATTCAAAATTATCTCTAGTGATGCCAATTTGAGAACCTTGTGTGGCAATATCATTTGATGAGGAGCTTTTATACTTTTCCTTGAATGACAAAAGGGTAGAATTAGGGTCACAATTAGTGTCAGAATCTGGGGCGGAATTTGGCGTAGTTAAATTTTTACTCTCTTTAGAACTAGGTGGAGACTCTTTCATTTGGATCTCTCTTTGAATCATACCAAACAAACTTTTCCCATCATCTTGTTCATTTTCAAAGTCTCCGCTATCATAACCAAAGCTTGGTCTCTTATTATATATGAATTTTAGGTCGGCCATAAAATAAAATATTAAAACTAAAACAACCACAGATTCATCAAATTTTGCAGCTTTGAAAAGTTTTTCGATGAATTCCTTGCCTCCAAGATCGAATAAATGACTATATAATGCAGTTTTATCTCTAATAATTTTGGATTTACTAGCTTTCTGCTGTTTAATATATACTTGAATCAAAGACATGGCTGATTGGGAACGTAAAAGAATTTCAGCCATTTGTGAATCATCTCCTGATAGCTTCTCTATCACGGAAACAATGGGTAAAAACCGATCTATTATTTTGATATGTTCTGGATATGGTTCATTGATCATCCAAAGTAACTGATCATCAAAGAAAAATTGATCTTTTCCCTTATCCCAGCAGCCCAAGTTGATTAAATGCTCCCTAACTGTGATGTAAATCAGTTCATTCCTAATGGGGATTTGGATTTGGAATGGTAAAACGATATTTTTATTATAGCCATGACTATTTCGACTCATTATGTATTGGAAGCCAAGATATTTAACGTTTTGTTTAATGCTAATACTACAGTAATGTACATTGACAACAAATCACTCGTTATGAATTTGGTGTTAGTACAAAACGAAAACTCACTTTTACAATTGAGACTCATAAGACAAAAAAATAAAATATAATCTCAGGTACAATTATATTGAAGCTGAATTAAGAGTTATATATTTCCAATTGTATAGGTGGATAATATTAGACTATATTAGATTATACTATATTATATTATATTATATAATGATGCAGTGAGGTATTAATTATGTACACATCTTTACTTTGAGTTGGCTTTCCTTCTTTCGATTAACGCTTTTATAGATGCTAACCACTGAGTCATATCTTCTTCGTTGGGAGCGCAAAATCTTATTCTTTTCGTTGGTGTTATTATGAGCATGCAAAAGACTTTTGTTTTAGATATAGGTTCAATTTCGATAATGTCTTCAATATCGTTTACTAGGATTTGTTTGATTGGTCTTTCAAGATTTTTATCTGTACTTTTGTAGAAAATCATCTTCTGGTTACTTAATACAATGAAATATTGTTTCCATTGATTATAGTGTTTATGTAATCGTAAGAGGTATCCTTCATAAATGAATTCCTCTTCCTCGTGGTCGAGGCCGAGGTCTTGGTCATGATCGTTAGATATTTGTTGAGTCGATGATTCTTCTTTTGATGTTGTTTGATCTATCGCTGTTTCATTTCCTTCATTTGTTGTACACAATTCTTCTTCTTCTTCTTTAATCTTGGGAGGTGGATTGAAAGGGATTTCACAAAGTGAAGTATCAGAAACTCCTGAAGACATGAAAGCATCTTCTGCTCCTGAATATTCAACCAGGGTATGTGAAAAAGTTCTTGTTGGAGGAGTGAACTGTTTCTTCAATCCTAAGTCTAATTGTTCGATTTTTTCCAATGTTGTATCATCCTCTGTAGCCAAATCATTAGCTTTATTGTTGTAGTCTAATGCCTCGTATCTTTCTGGTTTTAATACTTTTTGAGGAACTTGATTATTAAGAAATTCATCATTCCCAGCAAATTTTTGCTGTTTAATTATATCTTTGATGATTGTTATCCATTTATGCATTTCATCTTTTGAATCTGATCGGAAATGGACCACTTTCCTCCCAGTGAAAACTGCAAAATGATTAACATGATGATCCAATACTTCACTTACGGAAAGAATTTCTCCACATGGTATTACTTTAAGTGCTTGGTGTTCTTTGTCGTTCTTATAATATGCCAATTGTTCGTCTCTTAATACCACCCATTTCTTTTTCCATTGACGAGTTCTAGTTCTTCTTTTCAATAAGTAACCTGAGTAAATAACTGCATTTCTGGTTTTGGGGTTTTCATTGGTTTCCATTGTCCTATACCAGTTACAGTGGTCTTAACAATTTCAAGAAAAGGATAGCAAATATAATTGGCTCGAGTGTATGAATATGAAAGGAAAAATAATTGAAATACAAAATAATGAATTAGAAAATAATGAATCAGAAAATAATGAATCAGAAAATAATGAATTAGAAAATAATGAATTAGAAAATAATGAATTAGAAAATAATGAAAACAAATGGCAATTTGTTTACCAAATTCCAATATATTTTTTCAAATTATATTCTTGATTCAATCGAAACGCAAAATAAAGCATGAACATCTGTGAGTTTTTCTTTCATCTTTCGTCTTTCATCTTTCGTTGAAGCGTTTTTTTTGTTTTCTAGTTTATATTTTTAATTGAAAAGTGATTTGCTTAATAAACTATAAGAGTTCCAAAAGCAAGTATTCAGTGTAATAAATTGATTTTTCAAATTCCATATTTCAAACTTGGATTTAGTTTTGGTTATGAATTTGTTCTTTGTTCTTTGTTCTTTGTTCTTTGTCTTTATTTTTTTTCTTTCTTTTTTTTTAGAAAAAAAAAGTATATACATATATATATATATATATAAATATTTTTTCAATACCTATTTTTTGAATACTTTTTTAATCCTTTTTATACTTTTAATTTCATATTTTTTCATTGATTTTTAATATGTGATTTTCAATTGTTTATTGAGCAAAAAAAAAAGGCCATGATGTTATGTATTAGTATTACTATTATATAGGATGAATCTTGTAGTTATTGTGGACAAAAGCAGATGATTATGCTTCTAATTCCATTGAAGCTTTTATAATACCAATCAAAGCACTCAGCTGAATTTTATCATTGCCCCCTTTGGAAATTCCATATTCTAAATCTGCCGCTTTTCTTAAAATGGAAACTCTTGTCGATGGTTTCAATTCATATTTACTTAAAACTTCTACTATACCACCTACCAAATCTATCAATGCTAAACCTTTGCTTCTCTTTATATCATCTATAGTAGTGATAGCCTTGGACCAATCGTCTTTTAATATGGACTCAAGTGCAACTTCAATATCTTTTGGATGTGGTGCTCCAATGCACTCATAAATCATATTTTGATCTATTTCATCGTCTGGATTATCCAATGCCGCTTTACAAGCCTGCAAAACGTTCAATGCTCTTCTCATATCTCCCCTTGACAATGTCAATAATGAAGCTTCAGCTTCAGGTTGTAAATTCAAGTTCTCTAATTTAATTACGTTATTAATTCTTTCTTTGATGGCTGATTCTGGGATTGGGTTAAACCTAAATCTGGTACATCTTGATAATAATGCTGGATTTAATTTATGGGAATAATTGGCAAGGATACAAAATCTAGTATTTTTGGTATATTTTTCAATAATTCTTCTTAAAGAGTTTTGAGCTACCGCTGTCATTGCATCTGCTTCATCAAGAATAATTAATTTGAAACCTTTACTAAATATTTGCATAGTTGAAGCAAAATTTTTAATTTGGTTACGTACTACATCTATACCTCGATCATCTGATGCATTCAACTCAAGAACCATATTTCTATAATTAGGCCCATAAATCTCTTTGGCAAGTGCTATGATAGTAGACGTCTTACCAGTACCTGGAGGTCCATAAAAAAGAAGATGTGGTAACCTACCTTCTTTGACAAACTTTCGAACTGTATCCACGATGTCATTTTGTCCATAAACTTCGTCCAAAGAATCAGGTCTATATTTCTCCACCCTAATGGTTAGTATTAAAGCCTTTGTGATATCCTTATTGAGTTATCCATACATACCAAGGAAGATTCTCGTTATTTTCGCTCATGTTTATAATTTGAAACCTTTCGTGACGCGTAATATATATATATATATATATGTGTGTGTGTGTGTGTGTGTGTGTGTGCAGGTAGGTTGATTGATTTTTGATGTACAAAATGGACAAGTGAATACAGCGACAAAAAATGGAGCGATTTGCAAAAAAACCACTGAAAAAAGCTCAACTACAATATTTTCAAATATCTTTTATACCTCTTATAATAAATAAAGTGTAAACAATGCTAAATATTTCCAGTTAAGTTTCAATTTGTTTGCCCAACTTGACTTTTTAACAAACCTATTACCCAAATAATTGCATGGAGTGTATTCTGTGTCACCTGTATCCCAATAGTAAGATAATTCTATTGTAGCATTCTTAGTTGGGCATAGAAAGCCAAAATCTGAAGGGCAATCTCTTACTATAGCCTGACACACATCTATACAAGGTAATACTTCATAATAATTAGATGAAGGTTTTACAACATCATCAATAAATTCATTTCTATTATCAGTGGTGGATCTGAATTTGTAACCAGTATGATTTCTGGTCAGACAACGAGGAATTGTAACAGCGCATAACCAATTTTTGTAAGAAGCTGCGCATTTTTCACAAGAACCAACTGGGGAAAAAATGGCATCTTCCACTGTATCACAAGCAATTTGTTGTAAAGCTTTAGAAAAATTTTGGTATAATTTTTTGGCTTGGTCATCGTATTGTTGTTTTAGTACATTTCTGTCACTCGCGTTATTAGCAGGAACAGAGTATGCTACGCCATCACAAAATTCGAGCCCGTAGATTAATTCACATCCATCATGGTCCATTGTGGTAAATTCTATAGGTTCGTATAAAATCCCACCATTAGTTCCTCCATAAAAATCAGAGAGAATATAGGCAATATATGTGGTAGAAGCATTAAGTCCCGTTATATAGAATTGTTGTTGTAATCCACCATTCATATAAGTGTAAGAAGTCTCAAGATTTTCATTCAGGTACATATAAGGACCATTTCTTACCGCACACCAACTACGGTTATATAACGCAAAATAATCTTTATACTCATACGAGTAAAGATATAATTTGTAATGTGACAATTGAGTAGCGTTTAAAGAAGAAACATTCCCCATTGAAGTGGAATACAGAGATAAGTTACCAGTAACAATTAAAGCGGATTTTTCATCTGTATCAACCAATTGAGCCCAAGTTCGATTGTCCCATTGATAAACTAAACCAGTTTGGGAAACACCTATTTCGTATGACCAAATTGCACTCAGATTTGTGTTCTCAGGTGCCTGCACCACTATATACAACGTTGAAAGCCCATCAATACTTGTAACAGGTACATCGGTCACTGCATCAAAATATCCGTTTTTAAAATGAATCATTTGTGAATTTTCTACACTAGTGAAAATCAGTTCATTAAAGGATATATATACCGTTAACGATGCATTATTTTCCTTCAATACCAGTGCTGGAGGTTGGCTACAAATATTCCCCGATACCAACACTAAAAAAGCGTACACTTCACCTATACCATAAGAAGTGTTTACAGTATATTGAAAATATTGTTTCTGTGATTGTTTAAGAGATCCTCTCAATGGAGCAAAATCGGACAATTCGTTGGGATCACTATTACCTTTTAAAACTACATTGTTGACTTTATATGGTGATATTGATTCCATCATTAAATCCCTTGCAATTGGATTAGCGGGGAGTGCATCTGTGGTATTGTTTATGTCCAAAAACCCTTGACAGAATGTCAAAAATGCTAGGAAGATTAGTATCCTAGGCAGCATATATTCCCTCCTTTATGATAATACTTGAAAGCGAGTTATAATTAAGTGTGTTTAATTTCTTGTCAAAATAAAAATAAAATAAAATAAAATAGAGGCTACTTCAATTTTTTTTTTTTAATGTACATGTTTTTAGCTATAAATATGAATATATATATTTATATATACAATCTATGTAATAATATATGAGAATATGCACATATAAAAAAATAAAAAATAAGAAAACTATTGACAATAATTTAAATTATCTAAGCCTAGTAGTTTTCTTTGCACTTGCAAAAATTGAATTACTTGAATAACTTCCAAAATCTTCCCTTTTTCTTTTTCTTTGTCAAGTCATCACTACTTCCATTACTTGTACCGTTTAACTGCATGTCTGGATGAGATTTTCTAGGTTCAAGAATGGGTCTTTTCGTTTGTACATCAATGTCGTGAGAAAGTGATTTCATTAGATTCTTTGAGTTTTTCAGATTATCATTTGATTTGGGTGAATTTTGACGAGATGGTGATTCTAAGTCGGCAAATTTTAATGTTCTTTTATGCATTTCAATAGGAGGAGATGGTGATTTTTCCTGATCCACATTTATCAGTGGGATTGGGAATTTTTGATTGTGTTCTTGTCTTTCCTTAAGGATTTTTTGCATTTCTTTAAATGATAACCCCGTCGATGATGATACAGATTTCGTTAATTTAGGTTTTTCGACTGGAGTAATAAGAGATTTAGTTTTATAAGGAACAGTTCCAAATTTAGTTGAACCAGTAATCTCTCTGGCTAAACGTGCACCTTTACCTTTGAAATCTGGATCTATGTCACCAACATCTTTACAAAATTGAATAGATTTATCAGTAATCATGGTTAAAAATGATGCAAAATAATCTTCATTTCTTTCACTTTTCTTTAAATTGGCGATTTCTTCACGAATATTTTTCCTATAATCAGTAAATAATTTTGCAATTTCGTCGTACGACTCTTGTGAATTCTCTGAGTCCATTGAATCCACACTATCTATAGATTCTGCTGATGATGTATTTAAGTATTCATCGTCTAAATTATCATCATTTAATAAATACCTATTTTTATCAAACCAATAATTTTTCAGTATATTTACCTCTTTACTCAATTTTTTCTCCAAATTTATTTCTAATTTTGACATATGAACAGCAGGTACAACAATTAAAGGTAAAGGGAAATTTTTAACTAATCGATCTGTAAGTTTCAGGGATAACCAAGATTTTAAAGGTGCACCTAATTTTTGGTTTTCTTTCAGTGCTGTTGAAACAAGATTAGGTTCATAAAGTCTATACATTTGTTTCAAAACAGATTTGGTATTCCCCACAACAAGTTCCACCGAGATCTTAGCAATAACACCGGGTTTAAGAACTTTTAACAGATATTTCATTATATCATCAACCAATGGTTTTAAAACTTCCGGTCTGTGTCTTGATTTCATCCTTCTGGTGGCACTTGATGGCACATTTCTCCAGCGCTCATCCGATTTCTTACGAAACTCCGCTTGAGTGAAAGGTGGAACAGCTGCAACAATGATAACTGAATCACCGTGTTCTATATATCTATTCAAAATCCAATCTAATGCAACCCATGTGTGCTTTCTACCACTTATATATACCATAATAACTCTATGAGGTAAGACAGGTTTAAGCCAATTATTTTCCTCGTTATTCAATTTATCTTGATACAACGCTTTGAAATCTTTATGAGTCTTTGTGCTGCAACAACCTCTACTTGTAATAATAGGTCTTGTAGGGTAATCCATTCTAGCTCCTGGGGAGAAAACTCTAGATAATGAATTTGAATTAAAATATTTCCCCGTTGGAGAGGGCGAAGTGTTCATTGGCAGTGAAGATCTAGTTAAATTTCTCCCACGGCCACCAACTTCGTATTTCCTCTCCTCCATATTTGCTTCATCCAAATCAACTGTTATTGTATCAAATCCTAAAGTGGCGTTGTAATCACTTTCAGCATTATTTATTCGCTTACTAGGGTCAAATACAACGTTACGATAAGTATCATCTTGTTGGGATAAACTTTGTAAAAGCTCATATCTATTAACTGTATTAGATTCAAGCATTCCCTTAGCAGAATGGGACGTCTCTGGCGGGTGTAAATCAGGAGTGCTTTTGTTATGGCACAATGGTGGTCTCGGCTTTGAAAGCATACTATCCATAATAAATCAAACTTCTGGCAATTGAAAATGACTTCTCTGTTGTGAAAAAAAAATTAACTTCAATCTTAAAAAACAAAGCAAACGTAACTAGGCACCGTAATGGAATGCTAAAGTGTGGGAAATTAAATGTATACTTAAATAAAAAACATAAATATCAAAACGCTGTATGCAGTGAAAAATGTAGATTATGTGGGTGATCCCCTTTAGAAAAGTTAAGTGATAAAAAAAAAAAAATGCTAATCATTTATTTTTAGTTCGTATATAGGAAGATACAAGGCGAAAAGAAATAAACAAATAACGATTGAAAAATAAATGAAATATGAAAATGAATGAAATATGAAAATGGAAAATAAATACTAGTTGAGCAAAACGCTTGATAATGGAATGAAAAAAAAAAAAAAATTTTAAAGTTAAAATACATTAATGCTGTATATACCTGTTAATGAAACTTGTCGTAAATTTTTTTAACAGATAGGACCATTTAATGATATGCAGGTATATATGTGTATTTTTATGATCGCCTTGTGCACTTTGTGATAGGTAATTTAATAAATAACAATAAGTTCCATACGAATACATCAGTATAGAATATATTAGTCGAAGTACAAAAGAGAAAAAAAAATAAAAAATACGTTGATATTAATGGTAATTAAAGTAAAAATTGAATCACTTATCTTAAACAAAAGAAAGTCTGATTTCTTTCTTGGCTTGAGGCATGGCAAAATAAACCATTTTCTTGACTTCTTCAGTTGCTAAGTTTTCAAAATTTCAAATTCATTGTTTTCAAATTAAATGCCTAGAAAAAGCAGGAAGACTACTGGTCTGCTGGCTTGCTCTTCATCTTGAAATTATTTTCATTTATAATGTATTTTATTTTATTTTTCTTCTTCTTTTTGCTATTCTTTTCTTTTTTTTTTTTATCTATATATTTATATATTATTTTCTCTGCTTTATTTAACAGTTTGTAGAGTGTATTTCCACCAGACCCTTGGCAGAAGTAATCTACAGAAATCGTGCAACTAAATAGAAAACAAATTTGTGTATATAAATTTTTGGATTTCGTATAATTAAAGCAAAAAACAAGAAGAAAGCAAAGCATAGCTTGTCAATTATTAGTATTGATAAGTGTATTTATCGTATGTCAATAAAATTAATATACTCACTCAACCTTTCTACATCATATGGATCGATAATAAAAACCTTGAAATGTGTATTGATTTTGTTTTTTTTTTTTTTGTTTTTTTTTTTTGAGGCTAAATTTCAATATAAAATTGAGATATTACACCACCTCTATTGAGAGACTATAATGCCCCAACTTGTCTTCTTTTTTTTTCATTATATATATCAGTTTGGTGTTTAACATAACCCAAAGTAGTGCCTCCAATTAGAACAGTCAATAATACTAGAGTAACATTGACCGGAAGTGGATTCATATTGAAAGTCGTATGAGTAGCTCTATCTAAGAAACTTTGAGTAAAGTTTATAACACCTGATGTACATATAATGGCACCATAAACGGTTCCAAAAGTGTCGAATCCGAAAACTTTGGCACAAAAGTCTGATACAGCAGTATAGAAAAATGGTCGATATTGCACGAAAATGATTACGTTTATAATTCCAGCTAGAAAGCTTCCCAGTAAACCTAAAACACCAATGAAAACCGAAATTGCCATTAATGCAGTTAAAACCACAGTTGTTGAGCAATAATCTAAAAATATACCAACAAATGGAATGGAAATAACCCCTCCTAAAGGTAATGCGATATCGAAAAAATGAGTTAAAGATTCAGCTTTTTCTAATGAGTTAAATAAATAGGTGTATTGGGTAGTAATTGTTGCAACGAAATAGTTTAACCTCAACATCTGGATGGTTGCAAATGCACACATAAGATAAAACCATGGAGTTTTAAGTTGGTATTCAGCAGAGTATCCATGCAATATTCCGAAAATGCCACCTGAATGCTTAATAAGAGTTTCTTCTCCTTCATCAGCGTATGGTTGTTTTAAGGCGTCTCCGATAGAGTCTCTTCTGCGTGGACGACCTTGATTTCCAAGTAATGCTGTTTGTTCAGTTGCCGACTGGTCAATTATTTCAGGAGCTTCAGAAGCTTCAGGTGTGTCATCGTTACATAAGGTAGTTTCTGGTGGAGTTTTGTATGATGAACTGGGCATCAAAAATATTTGCACAATTGCGATGAAAGTTGGAACAAAGAGGTAAATTTTGAAAAAATATTTTAGGTCAAATGCCCCATTAGTCTTGTTGTAAATGATTTTATAAATCAAGAAAACCGCAGAGGAAGCATCGAAAGCACCAGTCAATAAAGCTAATATAGTACCAGATTTTTCAGGGAAAGAATTTGAAAGTTGGAAAGATGAGATGTAACAAAATGGACCTCCCAAAGCCATTGAAGCATAACCCAATAAATAAGGATCCAAAGTGGTTTTTTCCAAATTTTTTGAAAAGATAAAGACTATACAAGCCAAATAAAGGAAACCGGCACCAACAAGACCACAAAATCTAGGACCATATAGATCTAAGAGTCTACCGATTAATAAGGCTGCAACATTTGTCAAAACAGCACCAACGGTAAACATCATATTAAGTTTAAGATCTTGGGCAGTACATTTAGCTTCCAGTGATTCTTGAGCATACATCGAATTTGCGAAAAGAGAGCCAGTCAAGGATCCAGTCAAGGATCCAAATCTAGATGGATCCATAACATAGTTAGAATAAGCTGGGAGAGTTGAGTTGATAGATATATCACAAGCATTTTCATAAACATTCTCCCTAACAAGGATAGGTTTTAAAGCGGCAAACCCGAATATAGGACCACCACAGAGTAAACACCAAAATATGGCACTGCAAACTTGTAGAAGTCTACGGCCATACAGAACGTCTCTTCCAATCATTATTTGTAAAGTTATTGAAACCTATAATTAATGGCGTTATTATTTTGACTAATTCACCGCTGAGTTAGAAATAGAACCAATTTTGTAAGTAATTATTAAAAGAAAAAGATTATAAGGATAGTGGGCGATAACAAATTGATGCACTGATTAAAAGATAACACAAAAGAATTGAAATTCTATTTGGAATTATTATTTTTGTCTTGTTTTTTACACTTTTTTTTTCACTATTTGGAACTATTATTGACTTGTAATATTTTACTCTCACTTCTTTTTATTTTTTGGTTAAATTTTTTAGCTTATCGTGCGATGTTGCTTTGAAGACAAAAAAATAAGTACTTTGAGCTCTTGATGATTCGAGATTTCCACTGATTTATTAAAATTCGGATGTGCTTCTTTTCATTTTTAATCACTCTATTTTTTTGCTTTATTATTATTATTGGCCTGGTCGATTTAAAAGGCTTTAATGATTTTAAAAAGACGTATGCTCTATTCCTTTTAGTGTGCAGTGTGCAAATCCAGATCGGTGAGGTTGACATAGGTGAGAACAGTATAGAGTTAGTACTGTATTCAATAAGTACCCCAAACAATATATTGGTCTCAAACAAAGTTATTTATCGAAGCGCGTTTAATTAAATAGTTCATTGAACATTTTATATCTCTTCGTTTACATTCTTGTATACTAACAGATTAACAATCAAATCTTCAAGCCTTCATAGTTTCAATGTTGGGTAGTCTTTTTTAAGCTTTTTTTCAAAAAAGTTTTTTATTTTTTATTTTTTATTTTTTTGGCTTTTTTGTGTCTCTTATATATTTTTTGATTCTTGTCTTCTATCTTCTAGTCGAATTCTGGTTGGATCAAATCTAAAGCATAATCTTAGTTTTATTTAAACCTAGATTTTTTTATGTATGCATACATATACATATATATATATATATATTGTTTTGTGTTAGCAACCTGCTTTAAAACTGTATAAAGGAGAGGACTGCAAGACACGTTAATCTACATTATATATTACAGACTACTCGTCATGAAGCCATGTGAGCTTTGATCCTTATATTATCTGTAAATGTATAATTTTTGCCGCTATAATTTTTCCATTTACTTCTTTTTAAAGTAGTATATAAGCCTTTCAACCGAGTGTAAACTAAATGCCTGCATTAATGTACCTGTAAGCGCATATTTATTGACAGGCTTGAATCTTAGAAAAAAAAAAACGCATATATAGAAGAGATTTCCTCTCCAAAAACTTTTTTTTGAAAACTCAACTCAAGAATGGCTCAATTATCATCGCAAGGTAGTAACGCTATCATTTACCTTACATATGCCTTCTTATTATTTACAGGCTTGTTTATAGCTTGGAAGTGGAGTACAAAGGAGTCCTTTTTGTCTTCAAATGGTACACAAAGAGCTCTTCCATTGGCATTAAATTTTATTGCTTCAGGTATGTATTGATTTTTAAAGATAGGTTTGTCTGATTAAAAGTGCAGAGACAATTCCTAATCTTTTTAAAGTGTTGCTTTTTTTTTTTTTTTTTTTGGAATATTCTTATTCTTTATCAAAGACATAAAACTAGCGGGTGTCCATAAGATGGGCTGAGAATGTACCGTTTGAACTCGATCAAGATCATGCTTGCGTGAGGAGGTTTTATGTGACAGAATTTAGACTGATTTGCTAAAATGATTGTTTTAAATCTTTTTCAATGTTCATGCAATTTGCTTTTGCTTTTTTTTCACCAGTTTCAATATTTATAAAGGTAATTTTGCATTGACATGTTAAGTTTGTGAGTTCCCAGTTGATTTCGCCTCTAAATTTTCCCTTATTTTATTTTTTGTGATTTATATCTGCAGATATTTTCCATCTTCGAGATTCATGAACTTTGATGCTCCTAATAAATGCACAATTATTGTCTTGATTATTTGATCAACTTTAAATCAATTTTAAGTCATAAAATTGTTAGTTGTTACAAAGAAAAAAAAATTAATATAATAATATTAGAGAAAATTTAAAGAACAACCATTTAAAACTGCTTAAAACAAATCAGTCGACGGTCCATATTCATCACGTACACCTCCATTCATCGTATATGATCTCTAAATTTCTTGTTTATTATGTTTTTGCTTAGAAATTATTTTATGTTAAATCGACCTTACTAACAAATGATTAGCTATGGGATGTGGTATTTTGACTACTTATACCCAAATTGCTAATATTGCTGGTTTACATGGTCTTTTAGTTTATACAATCAGTGGAGCACTCCCAATAATTGGGTTTGGATTGGTTGGTCCACTTATTAGAAAAAAATGCCCAGAAGGTTTTGTATTTACTGAATGGGTACGTCAAAGATTTGGAATAGTTTGTGGATTATATTTATCATTTTTCACCTGCTTAACAATGTTCCTTTTCATGATTGGTGAATTGTCTGCAATTAGAAGCGCAATAGAAACTTTAACTGGACTCAATGCCTTGGGGGCAGTTATTGTAGAATGTGTTGTCACTAGTATTTATACTGCATTTGGTGGGTTCAAAGTTAGTTTTGTTACTGATAATTTCCAAGGAGCTGCTGTTTTAATTCTCATTGTCATTTGTGCTTGTGGTATGGGATCCTATATTCACATTGATCCATCTAAAGTTGGACCATCTGGTTTATTGAAGGCAAACAAATTAGGTTGGCAATTGGTTTACATTTTATTTGTTGCAATTGTCACCAATGATTGCTTTATGGCTGGATTTTGGCTTAGAACTTTTGCTTCTAAAACAAATAAGGACTTAATTGTTGGTTGTTCTATTGCTTCAATTGTCACCATGGTCATTTGTACTTTAGTTGGTGTACCAGGTATGTTAGCGGTATGGTCTGGTGATTTAACTGTAGGAGATGAAGAAGGTTACAATGCTTTCTTTATTTTATTGGAAAAAATGCCAAGGTGGTTAGTGGCTTTTGTTATCATATTTGTGATTGTCCTTTCTACTTGTACATTTGACTCTTTACAATCGGCCATGGTTTCCACTATTTCCAATGATGTTTTCAGAAACAGATTACCAATGATTTATATCAGAATATCCGTTTTCCTTGTTATGGCTCCAATCGTTGTTTTGGCCGTGAAAGTTGCCGATAATATTTTACAAATATATTTGATTGCTGATTTGGTATCTGCAGCCACTATCCCAATAATTTTATTATCATTATGGGATGATGGATTTTGGTATGTGACTGGTTTTGATGTGATGGTGGGTGGATTGGGTGCTTTCATTGGTGTTTTCATTTTCGGTACTGTTTATTACGGTAGTGCTAGAGAAGGTGGGAAGCTTTTATTAATTTGGAACGGTATCTATGATTCTGAAGACTGGGGTGCCTTTGGAGCTTTTGTAATTGCTCCAGTTGGATCTGTTATACTTTCTTTATTAAGTGTTGCTTTAAGACTTGGGTTCCAATATTGTGTTTCTAAAGTTAAAGGAACAGAATTTACTGCTTTGAATAGACCTATGAAGCAAGCTGATGAAGTTTATGTTGAAGATTACGGTAGCATCAATTCACTGATTAAGAAAAATGGTGAAGTAATATAAGCTTAACTAGCTTAAACTAATACATTAATAATTTAATAATATATGTATACAGTGATTAAAAGTTGCAACAATTGTTGTGCATTGTACTTTAGTTTTTTTTATTAATTTTTTTATAATTTTTTTCTAAAAAAAAAAAAAAAAGAATATCAAGAAATCTTTTTCGCCTTAGCTAACTCTTTTGTTACCGGGGTTGAAAAAGGTTTGGAAATAATAAGCAATGGCTTCTAAAGGGAAGGTATCCAAAGAAGTAAAAGGGAAATTACATTCCCTGATTCCTGCTAAGGATTATAAGTTGCTAGAGAAGGTAGATGATGAAGTTCTCCATGTGAATCAGCTCAAGGCAAAGATGAAAAAAGAATATATGGAAACAAATGAAGTTGAGAAAAATCAAGAGAGTCAAAATTTGAAGAAAGAAAATGAACCAGAAAATGAATCAGAATCATGGGATGGACCTTCTAAATATTACAAAAATACCGATAGCAAAGTTTTTAGGCAATATGAACTTGCTTGTGATAGAGTTAAACAGTTCTATATAGAACAGCATGAAAATCAAACAGTAGCATATAATATTCAAGCAAGGATCAATTTCAAAACCAAGACAAGAGCAAGAATGACTGTATGGGAAGGGCTTGAAAAACTTAATAAATTATTAGACGAAAGTGATCCAGATACTGAACTTTCGCAGATAGACCATGCACTTCAAACTGCTGAAGCTATCCGTAAAGATAATAAGCCGCGATGGTTTCAACTTGTGGGGTTGATTCATGATTTAGGTAAACTATTATATTTTTTCGATTCCAAAGGACAATGGGACGTTGTAGGAGACACTTTTCCAGTTGGATGCAAATTTCTGCGTAAAATAATATTTCCTGAGTCTTTTAAAAATAATCCAGACATGTGCAATCCATTATACAATACTAAATATGGTATTTACCTGAAACATTGTGGATTGGAGAATGTAATGATAAGTTGGGGGCATGATGAATATATGTATCATATTGCAAAAGAGAATTCAACTTTACCAAAGGAAGCATTAGCCATGATACGATATCATTCTTTCTATCCGTGGCATCATGAAAATGCTTATACTTACTTAATGAATGATCATGATAAAGAAATGCTTAAGGCAGTACAAACTTTCAATACTTATGATCTTTATTCAAAGACAGATCAACGTTACGACGTTGAAGAATTGAAACTGTACTATTTAGAGCTTATTGACGAATATTTCCCAGTTAAGGTAATTGATTTTTAAAGCACCAATTTAATTCTACTTGCATGTCTTCTACTATTTTTTCGGTATAAATTTTCCCTGAAAAAAAAATCGCTTATATTTATATATAATTTTATTGAATCATTAAGTTAAATATGGTACAGAGAAAGACAGTCTTTTGTCTATTTGATGATTTCTCATCATTAGTTGTATTGTATGTGATAATTTTGTGTGCTGTTGTTGCTATCATTAATTGTAAAGGTCAATAGTACCGAAATATTGTTCAATGCCGTATGGACCTGGATTTTTCCAAAAATCATTGTAGGTAGTTAAAATGGTTACATCACCACCGGTGGCTTCAATGATAGATGCAATGGCTTGTTTCTGATTTTCAGCTGAAGGGACATTATTACCATTAGTGTTACCTTGAGAAGGGTAACCTGTTTCAGTGATGGCAACAGACATACCATTACAAGCTTCAGCTACTTGCTTTTGTTGTTGTACGATGTATTCACCTGCTTGTGAAGCAGTAAGTTCGGTATTGAAGTATGAGTGTGGGTTAATACCAACAAAATCAATACCAGATGAAGTGCACAAGGAAGGATGGTTTATGAAGGAAATTGGAGGTTCAGATGTAGTAATTTTACCTGAGTAACCTGCTGCACTTAACTTTGATTTGACAGAACTAATTTTTGAAATTAAATCTGAAACAGAACAGAAGTTTTCATTAATGGCTTCGTTCCCAATTGTAATAAATTCAAATACACTCCACCCATTTGCTTCACCATATGATATAATGTCATTGATAGAGTCATCGATAGAATCAACACCTGCAGAAGTAATATATACACCTTGGTTAATAGTAATACCTTTCAGTAAAGAGTAAGGTAAAATTGTGTCAAAATTACCACAATCAGTTCCATAAATTCGAAGTTTGCTGATACCTTTGCTTTTGATGAGATCAATATCGGATTTTATGGTGTCAGAAGATTTGCAGCTTCCATCATCCAGGTATGGAGAGTACACGATGTAGTTAGGTGCAGAAATAGATCCAGTCAGGGTCAGAGTGGAGGTGGAAGAAGTGGAAGAAGTTGTGGTTTCTGCTTGTGTAGTTTCTGCTTGTGTAGTTTCTGCTTGTGTAGTTTCTGCGTGTGTAGTTTCTGCTTGTGTGGTTTCTGCTTGTGTGGTTTCTGCTTGTGTGGTTTCTGCGTGTGTAGTTTCTGCTTGTGTGGTTTCTGCTTGTGTAGTTTCTGCGTGTGTGGTTTCTGCGTGTGTGGCTTCTGCTTGTGTAGCTTCTGCTTGTGTAGCTTCTGCTTGTGTAGCTTCTGCTTGTGTGGTTACTGCTTGTGTAGTTTCTGCTTGTGTAGTTTGAGGTGCCGCTATAGCTTGTGCTTGTGTGGTTTCTGCTTGTGTAGCTTCTGCTTGTGTAGCTTCTGCTTGTGTGGTTACTGCTTGTGTAGTTTCTGCTTGTGTAGTTTGAGGTGCCGCTATAGTTTCTGCTTGAGTAGTTTGAGCCATGGTTTGAGCTGCTGCTTGTGTGGTGGTTGCAGCCTCAATAGGTTGATTAGTTTCGGTTGGTTCAGCTGGTGTGTCGTTCACTATGTTAGTGGTAGTGGTTGGAATACCGGCAGCTTGGTCAGTTCTTGTAATATAAATAGTTTGACCATTCGAAATTAAAACTTGATCAGGAGGTAAAGTAACAGTAGTTTGAAGTGTAGTACTGCTATCAGTAACAATGACAGCTGGGGCAGTATGTATTCTGGTAATAATAACAGGAATTGGAATAGCAATAATAACCTGTATTAAAAATGCAATATAAAATATGTTGAAGATCATCGTTGAAGATTGTCGGAATGTTGCAATTGATAGGTTATGTAATAACGAATGAAATACCAGTCGATAGAACAGAAATATTAAAGAAAGTTTTAGTTTTAGAATTTGAGTCTGGATTTTTAAGCAAGAGGGTTTTGGAAGCTTTATATATATATTAATGAGCTAACATCGAATAGTGTTGTACCAGGCTTGTTTGCTTGATAAAAGAGCCAGATTGGTAATGGTTCTATAATCGGTTGCAACTTGGCGCAAAAGTACCCCTATGTGCAGTATATTATAATTGTAACTGCATATGTATTAAAATTTTTAATTATCTGCATAAATTCTGGCTGCTGGTTATTTACTAAAGAGGTGCGAAATTTCCCAATGCGAATACAAGCCTGCAAAAAAAGTGATTGCAAGCCTTTTTACGGGGCCATCACTGCAATAATGAGACGGTACGGAAAAATGTCTTTTACTATTCTGTTATGTCTGCACCTACATAAGATCTAGTATGATGATGTCAAAGAAATTATTTTAACCAGCAAAATTAGGTATTTGAAACTATCACTGCGTGATATACTGAAAAAATAAGCTCTTCAGTTTTTCGTTGATGAAATGGCTTGCATTAATCAAGCATCATAAGATCTTATACGAACCCGTAAGTTGACATACTACTGGTTGTTCCTAGTTCTATCAAAGTTTATATCTGTTTTAAATATTGTTTACTTACTACAATTGAAAGTCCCATTTTCTAAATAAAGCCAATCTTAAATATTATTCTTATATTTTTATTTATACTTCGTTATCAATAATTGGCACCAAAGAAGTTTTAATTGAAACTAGAAAAAAACACCACTAATATATTATATGAGACATAAGTCAAAACATTAAACTATAAAAAAAAAAAATAATTGTTTAGAATTCCACAAAACACTTTGATAAATTAATAGTTCGCTCAAGTGCAATGGCGTAAATAAAATTAAAAAAAAAAAACCTTTCATACCTTCATTATAATAATTTGAAATACTTTGATTAATATTTGAAGACATTTTTTCATATATAAATTTCTATTAGATTGACTAATAAACTGTAGGTTTGGAAATTTTTCTTTATTTCTCTCTTTCATGAATTTGTGTGCCGAGTCTAACCGATGTATAGATTAAATTATATAACAACATTCAATTGCTGTTGTAAGATTTGATTTGTAAAAAAAATTATTGATTCAAAAGATCAATGATTTTGCTGTAATTTTTATCGTCTAAAGAACCTGCATTATTCAAGTACTTTAATATAGAGTTAATTAGTTGAATTAATTGATCGGTAGATAAATTAATTACAGCCATTTGTAAAACAGAGCCAACATTAACATTATTAGTGGAAATGAATGTTTGAAAATACAAGTAAGAAAAAGAGCCCATTAAGAATTGACAGTCTAATCTATCAGTGATTCCACCATGTCCAGGAATAGTATCACCAAAATCTTTGATTCCAAAAGTTCTTTTAATACCAGAGGCAAAAAATCCTCCAAATGGTGCAATAAGAGATGCGAATGTGGCTAAAACTGCTGCATGGAAATACATTGGTTTGAATATAAAATATTCAATACCTCCAACATATTCTACCAAATCAGGCGGTATTTGATAATATTGAGGAATGAAAACAGGGTTTGGATCGCAGACAGGATAATCAAATGCTGTTGTAAACAATTTTTCCGCTGGGCAAGTAAAAAAACTAGACATAGCAAGAAAGCGAACGAAAATCAATGCGGATAAACTTGTGAATACCCAGGCACCCAAGAAACCTTCCACTGTCTTTTTCGGGGAAATGGCAATCAATTGAGTTTTACCAAAAGTGATACCACAAAGGTAAGCGAAAATATCATTGACGATTACCAAAAAAGCGGGCAAAACAAACCAAATAATACCATTCAAAATATTATCCATAATCAAATGACTTTGGAATACAACTATGATTAAAGTCATATGGGTGATACATAATTGAGCAAATTGAAATTTATAGAATCCTTTTTTCAAAGTCCAAACGAAGAAAACAAATCCAGCAATAAATAATGTATATGAAACAAAAGTGTGATGCATTGCCATTATAGTGAAAACTCTGTTAGAGTATATCGTTTCTTGGAAAAAATGAATAAAACTTTCACCATCCAAATAGAAAACGGTAGCAAATAAGAAATACCAATTCAATGATTTATTATACGGAATGTTTTTATCTCTTGCTGGCTCAGAAGTTAAAGAAATGATTTCTTTGAAAGTCAAAGTCTGGAAAATGAAAACAGTTAAAATTATAGAAAGATGGCCACCTGCAATGCACCCTAAGAATAATGCAATCATAACAATCGTCCATATGGTTCTTGTAATGAAGGCTTGCTTTTTCTTATCCTTTTCACTCGAGATCTGGTCTTTTGGATTTGATTTCACAGAGACCTCCTGCTTTGCTTTCTTCAGCTTCACATCCTTCTTTTTAATGTCCGTGGTCATCGTGATTTATATTCTATAAGAACGTTCAAATAAAATATCAAAACAACCTAACTTTCAACTAATTCACAATTAATTATTTTTCTAAAAAAAAAGAGGGAACAAAATCAAGAAAAACGAAAATTCAATTAAATTTAAACAATTGTTTGCGAATCTCATTTATAACGGAAATTATTGGGTAAATGACCGAAAAAGAGTAAACTTTTTGTTAGAATATATCATCAAGAGGTAAGAGCATGAAAACTGGTTTCACTTCTGATAAAAGAAAAAAATAAACGTTTGTTATTACATCAAATATCTAAGTTTAACTGATCAATTGCATGAACTTAAGATTTTAAATTAAGACTTGAGTTTACTGAAATTTTCACCGCTGAATCCATTTTAATTTATTTTTATTTTTATTTCTTTTACTTATTTAGCTTAAAAGGTAAATAACAACAAATTATATCAATATCATATTTACAACATTGGAACAATATTGAGCAACTACTATAAACTATTAGGATAAGCTCTATCCAGAATTCCAATTTAGGTAAAAATCTATATATATATCACACATGGATTAAGTTAATATTTAATTTACAAAGTGTAAGATTGATTGTTGGAACGCTTATAATTATTGTTTTATTTTTTTTTAATTTATTTTTTTGTCGGTGTCTATTTGAGTTTGATTTTGCAATTCGTGGGGTTCTCAACTACAATCACATGCTTCTAAATATGAGGTATCATTTTAGATATTGAGAAACGTCTTGGTGGAGATATTTGAAAAACCCTAATGTATATAAGATAAAATGTAATTGCTACATTTGGATAGTACGTAAAACTTGTGAGCTTAAAAAATCTTCAATTAGAATGTATAGATTTTGTGAAATGCATAGTTTAAAAAATTTCAGGTTTATAAAACGATAAAGGCATTCATTATAAATACGTACCAAGAGGAAGTATATTCTTTAGTAAGAGACATCAGTAAATTGTTATCGGCATTCAATTAAAACCTTATTTATTCGTATTATCATGATTATATATATTTATATATATTATATATATATATAATGAGCTTCTCATGGTGTAACAAAATAAATAAATAAATAAATAAATAAAAAAGTAAACCTGATTTATGGGTTTTCACTTCTACTATAGGGTATGAGTCTATGTATACTACGTAATGCTATTTTAAAAGTTGTATTTAATTATAGTTCCATATTAGTTATATTATACTTATTGTTGCTTCTTATGGTAACTATTCTTAATACTTCCATAGTAATTTATTTTTTTTTCTATGAAGGAAGGGAAGGAAACAAACTTCTATGACTTAATTTTTTTTAAAAAAAAAAGAAAATCTTTAAGAAAAAGACAAAAAATTAATACTAATCAAACACAATATTTTTTTGGAAAAAAAATCAAAACTGGTGGTATTTAAAAAACTTATGCTAGACTATAGGAAGATAGCTACCTTAACTACATAATACTTTAAAGCTAATTTTAACTTATTTGTAAATGCCCATATGTAGATAACACCATCATTACATAAATTATTTGGCATTGCTCCTGGTACTTTTTGTCCGGGTAAACTGAACTAGGCTCACCCTACAAAATCTTTTTTTTTCTAAATTAGTTGTATACTATCATCTAAAGTTAAGACTTAGGCACAAGACTTAGAGTTTTTATATTTATGTCTACTATCCAAAACTTAAACGCATTTGGTAAGTATTATGAGCAGAGTTTTATGCTACGAGACATCAAGAAGCTAAACTCGCCTATAACTAGTGGTCTTTCAACTGTGGAATTGGAAATTCCGGTTGAATAAATCAATTTCATAAATACTAACATGTAGACCCTTTTGCTGACACAGGAGATTCAGACGCTCAGCCAACTAACTACATTCATATTCGTATTCAACAACGTAATGGTCGTAAAACCTTAACCACAGTTCAAGGTGTTCCAGATGAATATGACTTAAAGAAGATTTTAAAGGTTTTAAAGAAAGATTTTGCCTGTAATGGTAATATCGTTAAAGATGAAGAATTAGGTGAAGTTATTCAACTTCAAGGTGATCAAAGAGTTAAGGTCAGTGAATTTTTGACTTCTTCTTTGCAACTCCCAAAGAAAAATATCAAGATCCATGGTTTCTAAACCATTCCACTAGAATTTACTTTTCGACTGGTCTTAGTATTTTTTTTATTTTTGCTATAAGTGATGCGTAGTTCAGCTCAGAAAGATTTTGTAATCGATGTGTCCAATCTTAAAATTGGCCACTGTACAATTTCAAGGACTTATTAGTAAACGCAACACTTGAAAATATTAACATCACAATTTTACAACTACGTACGTAATATACCATCAAACTTCAATCAAAAATTATTTATTTGCTAGTAGACCATAACTTCTATTTTCTTACATTGATTATTATTGCCCAAACAATTTAACTATAAATTATTCGTACTCTTAAGTAATAATCAAACACAATAGCCAATGACTATATATATTATTTTTCTCTTTTTAAGATCATACTTATCAATTAGTTGATCAATAATTCATGAAAAGTTTGTTCTTGATTTATTCTATTATTTTCTTGCTCTATTTTTTTTTTTTTTTTCTCTTTTATGATTTTGCCATCTTCTCAATTTGTTTGTTTTAGTAGTTTGGTTTAGTTCATTCAATTTTCAAGTTACTATGCCAGGCAATCTTAATTTGAAAAAATCCTGGCATACAGGGTTAGTGAAAAACCAAAAGAAAATATGGCAACAAGAGCAAAATGCTTTGCAAGAGCACAAACGTATTAAGGAGTTGCAAAAAGAATTAGAAGCAGAAAAGGATAAAGAAGATCTTATAAAGTTGCAATATGGGGATGACCTCCAGAATGCTCCCATAGAGAAGAAGTTACAACTTAGCAAGCTTGATTGGATGTATGATACCCCTAAGGAAATCAACGGGTTTAACGAGATGAGTGGGGAGTTTACAGAAGGTAAAGGGAAAGTGGAAGCTCTTCTTTCTGGCAGTGCATCAGTATCAGTTAGAGAAAGTAGATTTGACAAAACCATTAAAAATAAATTGGAGCCTTCCAAAGGTTTAGAAATGGATGATCCTTTAATGAAAGTTAAGCTGAACATGAAAGTCATCAAAAGGGATGATAAAGATAGTAATAGACATAAGCATAAGCATAGACATAAACATAAACATAGTCATAGTCATCATCTGAGAGAGCGAGATGAATCCGGTAGAAGCACAACTAGTCATAAGAAAAGCGAGAAATTCGATACAATTAACGATAATGAATTGCATAGTAAAGCATCTA
>JAJMDQ010000050.1:28850-57799 GCA_030573815.1 Kurtzmaniella cleridarum | reverse complement strand
CCATGTTTCAGTGATGGTAGTGTATGATGATGGAACTTCAACAATAACAGAAGCTATCTCACCTGGCGATGCAGCTTCTGTATAAGTGATTGATTCAGTACCGGTCCATGTTCTGGTGACAGTGGTGGTTGGAATAGGTACATCTACTTCAACTGTACCAATCTCACCATCTGCTGCTGTACCTGTTACTGTTCTAGTTCCATTTCCTGTCCATGTTGTAGTTATGGTAGTATACGATGATGGAACTTCAACAATAACAGAAGCTGTCTCACCTGGTGATGCAGTTTCCGTGATAGTGGTTGAATCAGTACCGGTCCATGTTCTGGTGACAGTGGTGGTTGGAATAGGCACATCTATTTCAACTGTTGCTGTTTCGCCTTCTGGTGCTGTACCAGTTATAGTCCTAGTTCCATTCCCTGTCCATGTGGTGGTGATGGTAATGTATGAGGATGGAACTTCAACAATAACGGAAGCTGTCTCACCTGGTGATGCAGTTTCCGTGATAGTGGTTGATTCAGTACCAGTCCATGTTCTGGTGACAGTGGTGGTTGGAATAGGTACATCAATTTCAATTGTACCAGTCTCACCAGGTGGCACATTATGAGTTGTAGTAGAGGTTTCAGATTTGGTCCATGTGTTGGTAATAGTGAAGTATGATGATGGGACGTCAACTTCAATGGTTGCTGTTTCTCCAATATCTGCAGAAATGGTACTTGTAACGGTCTCCGATCCAGACCATGTCCTAGTTACAGTGTTAGTTGGTATTGGAATTTCAATCTCGATAGTACCTGTCTCTCCTTCCGGAACATCAATGGTGCTAACAGTCGTATAACTACCGGTCCATGTTTTAGTAATAATAGTATATGATGATGGTACATTAATTTCAACAGTTGCTGTATCACCTGGTGCTGCTGTATGAGTAATAGTTGTTGGTGATGATCCAGTCCAAGTTTTGATCACAGATGTTGTTGGAACAGGAACGTCAATTTCAATAGTTGCAGTTTCACCTGGTGAAGCAACTTGAGTGATAGTAGTATATTCAGAGTTTGCCCATGTTTTGGTGACAGTGGTGGTTGGAATAGGTACATCTATTTCGACTGTTGCTGTTTCCCCTTCTGGTGCTGTACCAGTTATAGTTCTAGTTCCATTTCCTGTCCATGTTGTAGTTATGGTAGTATACGATGATGGAACTTCAACAATAATAGAAGCTGTCTCACCTGGCGATGCAGCTTCTGTATAGATGGTTGATTCAGTACCGGTCCATGTTCTGGTGACAGTGGTGGTTGGAATAGGTACATCTATTTCGACTGTTGCTGTTTCGCCTTCTGGTGCTGTACCAGTTATTGTTCTAGTTCCATTTCCTGTCCATGTTTCAGTGATGGTGATGTATGAGGATGGAACTTCAACAATAACGGAAGCTGTCTCACCTGGTGATGCAGTTTCCGTGATAGTGGTTGATTCAGTACCAGTCCATGTTCTGGTGACAGTGGTGGTTGGAATAGGTATATTAATCTCTTCAGTTGCAGTATCACCTGGAGTAGCAGTGTGTTGAGTACTAAAAATATCTGAGCCAGTCCAGGTCTTTGTAACGGTAGTCGTTGGAATTGGAACAACTATTTCAATAGTTCCAGTCTCACCATATTCAGCGGTGTGAGTAATAGTAGTAGCTTCTGATCCTGTCCAAGTACTAGTGACTGTTACATACGCTGATGGAACTTCCACTATAACAGCAGCTGTAGCGCCACGAATAGCACCTCTTGTTGATGTACTTATTTCGTTATCCGCCCATGTGGTAGTGATTGTAGTCGTTGGAATTGGAACATTAATTTCAACTGTTCCTGTCTCACCAGCTGGAACATTGTACGTAGTAGTCGCCGTATTGCTATCGGTCCATGTATTAGTTACCGTCACAAATGAAGATGGAACCTCTACTATAACAGTCGCTGTACTACCTGGAGATGCACTTTGAGTAGTGAATGATGTTTCAGATCCTGACCAGGTTTGTGTTATTGTTGATGTTGGTACTGGAACGTCAAACTCAATAGTACCAGTTTCACCTTCAGGCACAGTATGTGTAGTCACAAAAGTGGAACTCCCTGTCCAAGTTTTGGTGATCACAGCATATGAAGAAGGTATATCAACTTCAACGGTAGCTGTTTCACCAGGAGCTGCACTATAAGTGACAGTTGTTGCCTGAGAGCCACTCCAAGTCCTTACAACCGTCGTTGTTGGAATTGGAACATCAACAATTACGGTACCGGTTTCACCATATGGAGCGGATTGAGTGGTGGTGGTGGTATCATTACCTGTCCAAGTTTGGGTAACAGTAGTGTATGATGAAGGAATTTCAATGATTACAGTAGCTGTCTCCCCTGGATTGGCTGTTTGGGTAGTTGTACTTGTAATGGTACCTGACCAAGTAGAAGTTACTGTATTAGTGGGGATTGGAAGATCAACTTCTACGGTAGCTGTACCTCCAACTGTTGCAGTTCCAGTGGAAGTGGTTGTCTCAGAGCCAGTCCAAGTTTTAGTCACAGTAGTAGTAGGGATTGGTAAGTCTACAATCACTGTACCAGTTTCACCATATGGAGCGGATTGAGTGGTTGTGGTGGTATCATTTCCTGTCCAAGTCTGAGTAACAGTAGTATATGATGAAGGGATTTGAACAATTACAGTAGCTGTCTCCCCTGGTTTAGCTGTTTGAGTGGTGGTACTGGTTATGGAACCTGACCAAGTAGAGGTTACTGTATGGGTGGGAATAGGAACATCTACAATCACTGTACCAGTTTCACCATATGGAGCGGATTGAGTGGTTGTGGTGGTATCATTTCCTGTCCAAGTCTGAGTAACAGTAGTATATGATGAAGGGATTTCAACAATTACAGTAGCTGTCTCCCCTGGGCTGGCAATTTGAGTAGTCGTGCTGGTTATGGTACCTGACCAAGTAGAAGTTACTGTTTTGGTGGGGATTGGAAGATCAACTTCTACGGTAGCTGTACCTCCAATTGTTGCAGTTCCGGTGGAAGTGGTTGTCTCAGAGCCAGTCCAAGTTTTTGTCAAAGTTGTAGTTGGAATTGGAACAACCACTTCAATAGTTTTAGTATTTCCTGCTTCAGTATTAAATGGCAATGTTGTTATATAATTAGTGTTTCCAGTCCAAGTACTGGTAGTAATTTCAAGAGCATTACCATTTCCACTAACTGGGGAATCTTGATATGTACCCCAATTTAAATTAATATCACTGGTGGTAGTAAATAATGAATTTTTACAAATCCAACGATTTTGGTGTTCAACCAGAATTTGAACACCAGTAATTGGGGTCATCAAAGTATACAAGAAGACACGGTATCCAGCAGGGATATTAGAATAAGAAGCAGTGAACTTGTTTTGCAGACATACACCACCTGAGAGAGCAGTTGAAGACATTGGTAAATACCAACTATTCAAGCCATTGGTCATCCCAACATATGCTGAAGAACAATCAAAAGCGGCACCAGTCAATGAGGAAATACTAAGTACACCAGATTTGATTCCACTTGTGCAACTGGTTCCTCCACCTAATAAATAGTATTCATATTTGCCAAGAGTAGCATCTTTTCTGAGAAAATAATATAAATTGGCATTCTCAGGAGTAGTTGCACCAAAATTAACCGTATAATCTAAAGTTTTTGAACCACAAGTCCAAGAAATTGTGTTTTCACCAACTTTCCATGCAGATGCTGCTGCTGTGTTAACGCTATCAGGACCCAAACCTGCATTGAAAACGAAATTAAAACTGATGACACCTGAAGCCAGAGTTGAAGTTTTAAGATCTGAAGTAATGACACATTGAATCTCTGAAAAATCAGCGACTAGTTCACCTGAAGACAAAGTACAAGTTGCATATTTCGTACCTCCTACAGACAAATTTATAGACTTTGCACTGGAAGTAAACTTGAAAACATGTGGCATATTTAATACAAAAGTATCACCTTTCGCCATGGTTGAACCATCAATCTGCCAATTAATGCTTGCAATCCAAGATGGTGCCCATGGCGCTTTATCGGGATAACTTCCTCCAGCTTTATAAGTAATTGACTGGATATTATTAAAAACACCATCTAAAGATTTAGATGACACAGTTACAGTCAAACATATCCAAATAACTATTTGGATGGCTAGTATCCTAAAAGTCATTTAAAGTCAAGGTGAAAGATGGAAAAAAATGAAGATTACTTACATCATTTATAAAGCCCAATTTTACAAAAAAAATTAGAAAGGTGATTAATGACTAAGTCGAATTCATTCTTTGTTTAGAATACAAAATTGACATTATTTTCTATTTACTAGCGTAGAATCTTTTATGTAATTTTTTATCATAACCGTGCAGCTATCTTTTGACGCATGTTAAAGGCAATCAATTTTTTGTGTTAAAAATTGATATATATATATTTTTTATAGACTTCTATTTCTATTATGTATATATGCTTAAGATGCATAAAAAGAATATTTTCTGCATACGAGAAATATTCACAATAAATCACTGCTTTACATCATCCACAATAATTTGCTTTCTAATTAAGAAATATTTAAATAAGGTGGCATATTGATGCGCGCCAATGCCTCGTTAAATTAATATCTACTATTTTAAATATTTATTATGTGGCTTAAACTGATTGTGATATATTGTAGATGTTTCGTAAATTATATGTGTATATGAAAAGTACGAACAAATAATATAGAAGATTTAAAGTGATTTGATACGAATACCCGACCCCGATTTGATTTTCATTATTTAAAAATAAAAGATGGATATGTTACTGAAAGTATGAATATCTAAAATTTGAATAATTGGTAGATTTTCCCTGGTCTTTCCTTGATACTTATTACTTTTCACTCGTGAAAATTTTTTGACTAACCTGCATTCTTCGTTGCGTTAAAAAAAAAGTTGACATTTTTGTATTCAAGATTTTTCAAGTACCCAATCAAAATCTAAGAATGACAAATATAACAAAATAATAAAAAAGAACCCTTTAATTCATCCTTATTTAAGAATGCATAAATGAGATTTTTATTTCAATTTAAAATATAACTCTAATGCTTTCCAAGATCTGAAAGCAATTTTATCAAATGCAGAAAAAAAAATATTATTTCGTATAATGCCGTCACAACTGTGTGACTTTTATTGAAAAAAAATAAGTGAACTTCGGTTAATTTTTTTCCTTTGTTCTTTATTTTTTGTTATTGACATAGATCCCTATACGGAAATTTTTCAAATTAGTTGGGAAAATTTTGATCTGATTCACAATCTATTATTTAAACAAAAAATAAATTTTAATGTTAAAAAATTATTTATTATTAGTCGATAGATTGTAAAACATAAAAAAAATGGTATTTAAGTAAATATATACATATATAGGATAAAAACCAATAAAACTTTAAAACTTCCTCCTAGAGGTTTATAAAAAATATTAAAGTTTTAGATGATTTAAATTCTTCGGATCAATGGGCATTTATTTGTTCAACTTGTCAAAGGAGAATTATCTCGGTGTTTAAAACTGATAGACTAGTTAGATTGACAGCATCGCACATTATGCATGAAAAATACATATGAACATTTTCAACACTTTTAAATTCGATATACTATATGTATAACTATAAATAAAAAATTAACTTGATGCAATGTAGGTTTTTTAGGCGTCTTTGATTGCACAATAAGAACATCATTAAGAGCAACCTTTAGCGAATATTCGAAAATGATAATTGCAAGTATTAATAAGCTAACATATATTTACAAAGTTACAGGTTGACAAGTTGACTAGGAGTTTGAATTAAAATTAATGTTTTTTGAATGGTTGACGATTTCTTTAATCTTTTGATGAGCAGTCAATTCTCATTTCATCTTTATAAGTAGATATTGTATTTCTTTAGGGTGAAAATTTAAGCTACATTAACAATAATGTTTAATAGCCTTTAAGAAAAACCTTAAACAACAATAGTAAGATATGTTCCGCAGCTTTGTTTTTAATCATAATTAACTCAAGTGACATAAACGATGCCGCATTTTTATTTGGATTTTTCTTTTTTCAACTTTAATGAACTACACATAGGCTAAACCAGATGTATGTCAATCTAAATGGTAATACTCTCTTGAATAACCAACGGTAAGGGATCTTCTGCAGCTTTGTTTATAATCGTAATTAACTCATAACCGATCCCGCATCTTTGCTGGCGTATTATTTTAACTCATTTTTCTTTTTTCTTTTTTCTTTTTTTGCCAACTTTAAGTTATAGTGCACATACGCTAAACCAGATGTAAGTTAATCTAATTGAAGAACTTGGTTTGTCTAAGATGGTATCACATAAATCATACATCAGAATGCACTTAATTAAATGAAAATTTCAAAGTGCCTAGAAAGTGTTTATTTTCTCATTTATAATAATTGATAAGAAGCATCAAATAAAAAACAAATAAATAACTAAGTACAAAGAACTTGGAACAATTCGACTAAAGATTTATATTATACCGTGAATTTCCCTTAAAATTTCAATTTCATCTCAGTAAAGCAATACATTAAAACTTTTAAAACGTAATTGTGTGTGTATAGGTGATTGAACTGTACAGACTGCACAGACAAATTATTAAACTTTCTGCTCCATCTAGTATATGCTTAACCGCTAATGTCGCGAACAATTTACTAAGCATCTTGCAAGCTAGCGATATTGGACAGTTGGTTACAAACAATTTTATTCAACTATGTTGCAAGTAAACAATGTCGGGCATGCACAGACTTTAATGAAAAATTTTTATATTTTTACTGTATGCATCTACTTCGCCAAATAATCGCCCAGTTTGACCCAGCATATCAGTAATTCGCTCTCCATTACTTTATTGAATAACTTAATTATTGCGAAAAATACAAATTATTAGTCAATTATAATTCTTTGCAAAAGTGCGATTTTCATACATTAGCAGCAGATGACTTATTGTGCAGAACAGTATCAAATTGAAGGAAAGCCTTGAAAAGAAAAAAAATAAAATAAAAAAGAAAGCATATATGCAGAATACAAAACCCAGTTCCTCTATATTGCATACTACTCTAGGAAGTAAAATAATTTAAATCAAAGTATATGCGGCTGAAAATGGCAAATGATGATGCCTCTGAGATATCGGAAATCTATTCGATCAATACATTGAGCTCGAAAGCCACAGAAGATCCAAACAATAATATCCAAGAGATCAAATCCCGAGCGACTGAAGTATCAATTTTAAGCGGAATCTTAGATGATAACAAACAAGATAACGATTATACCCATACAGCGGTGGCGGAATTAGAGATATTAAAACAGTTGACTAAAACTGAAACAGGACACAGAGAGGGTAATGAAGCTAGCAATTATGGTGAAGATGGTAAGGGGAAATCCGAGTCTTTCATCATTAATGATCTGGAAGAAGAAATAAAAGACACCAAGTCTCCTGTGGATCAGGGGTATGCATGGTTAATGGCTATATGTGGGATGCTTGCCGTTTTCAGTACTTGGGGTGCAAATGCCGGGTATGGGGTATTTCTTGCCCATTATATCAACACTCATACGTTTAGTGGGGCCACTGAATATGATTTTGCTCTTATTGGAGGACTTGTAGTGTTTTTAGCTCAAGCTTTAGCACCATTTTGCTTATTACTTTATAAAGTTTTGGGACCCACTAATGTTTTCTTTATTGGACTTTTTTTACAAACTTGTGGGTTCCTTTTAGCTTCATTTGCCACCAAAATTTGGCAATTGTATTTGACTCAAGGGGTACTTATTGGTGTATCATTCCTGTTTGTTTTCATACCTACAACATTAGTTGTCCCCACTTGGTTTGACAGGAAAAGAGCCACTGCTATGGGGATTTTGGCTAGCGGAGCTGGTCTTGGAGGGATTTTTTTTTCGTTGACCGTAAATAAAATTATCCAACGTACTGGGAATCAACATTGGGCTTTAAGAATGTGCTGCTTTGTTACTTTATTTACAGGTACTATCGCTTGTAGTTTATTGCGACCAAGAAATTATAAAGCCATAAATTTCAAAGAAACCATAACTAAAAATTTTATTGTTGCCAATGCCAAGGCTTCCATAAGCTTATACCCGTTCAAAAAATATTATTCGATGGTTCTCTTAACTATATGGTTTGGATTATCGTTGATGGCCTACGTTGTGCTTTTATTTCTGATGTCTTCATTTGCTAGGTCCGTGGGGCTTTCAGCTCAACAAGGGACTGATTTAACTGCGATTTTAAATGCTGCTCAATTGGTGGGTCGTCCATGTAGTGGAGCCATTGCAGATAAAATGGGTAGGTACAATTTCGCCACCACAATTTGTTTATTTCTTGCTATTATGGTTTTCGCGTATTGGATCAATGTCACTTCATTTGCGGCATTGATTGTTTTCAACATTTTGATGGGTTTAGTTATAGGAGTTGGTAATATAATGGCTCAACCTTTGGCTAGAGATATCTTGGAAGAGGAAGATTCCAACTATTTGGCAGCAGGCTGGTCTGGAGTCAATATTATTTCTCTGCCATTCCCGCTTGTCGCTGAAGTTTGTGCTTTAGCCTTAAGAGATACTAAACTTTCTAAGCCATTCCTTCATGCCCAAATATTTGTTGGGTGTTGTTATGTTGCGTGCTTTATAATTATATTAGTAGTAAGAGAAACATTGGTTAGACAATTACTACGTAAAAGGCTAGAAATATCAGAATTCGCCATCTCAGATCATACTAAAGGAGGGTATTTGAAAAACCCAGATACAGAAATTGAAGATTTAGAAAATTTGCAAAATCGAGTAGAGCGATACAGGCTTTTACTTAAACCAAATATCAAGTGGTTTATAATAAGAACATTTTACCCAGTCAGGATATAACTAACAATATATTGAGACTACAAAACATTAATTAATAAAAAATTCCCATCAAATCACATTTTTTAATACAAAGTAACACTAATGATTCACGAAAAAAAAATAAAATTAAAAAAATAAAGCTAATATTTGAACCAAAACGAACCAACTTGGATAAGTTCTCCGGAAAGGTGGCTGTATTGAACAATGGGTATTAATAAAGTGTAGATGATTATGGGGATTAAATCAAATAAATAAACCAATTTATGCTAAGGGACACCTTTTCAAGCTTTGACTGCGAAAAGACTACAATATTACCAACCATACATATGAATAATTAGATCAATAACGAATTTTTTCGTTACTCTTAAAAAAACAGAAAAAGAGACGCCGTGAATGAGAAAAGAAAAGGAAAGATATAAGACTCTGCGAATGAATAAAAAGGAAAACTTAAGAATGAATACAGATTTGTAGCTGACATACAGTATGTAGCGTAATTGATATGATAATACTGTATACAAATAGTAACCCTAAAGATACTATTTGGTTGCAAACTAATTTAGTTGTTGAAGAGTGTTCTAATGTATAAAGTTCCGCATGATCTTTGAGTAGCGTAAAAAATAATATTAATTTTGGATCAATATGTGAAACTAACAAAAAAAAAAACTTCGATCTATCTGCATATTTGAATCAAGTTTAATTTTCCGGTTTAATAGAGACATTGATAAGATGGGAAGGGCCAATCCTTATTGTACCTGGAATTAAGCTATGATTTATATAGATTTATATGTATGGTTCTCCTTCTGGACAAGTCTAATATATGGAAAGAATGTTTCTTTATTAGTTGTTTTCAGTGTAAGTTAGGTCCTGTTGATGCATGTGTTAATTTTCAGGTGAGTTAGGTTTTACTAATACTCCATCATTTTATTCTTCTTGTTACGATTACAGTAAAAAAAAGAAATAAAAAAGAAATAAAAAAGAAATAAAAAAATAAATGAAAAATTGAAAAATTGAAAATATGAAAAAATGAAAAAATGAAAAAATGAAAAAATGAAAAAATGAAAAAATGAAAAAATGAAAAAATGAAAAAATGAAAAAATGAAAAAATGAAAAAATGAAAAAATGAAAAAATGAAAAAATGAAAAAATGAAAAAATGAAAAAATGAAAAAATGAAAAAATGAAAAATTGAAATAAAGAGAAAGTGAAAAATTGAAGAAATGAAAGAAACTGAAAGTGAAATCGAAATACTTTAACATAAAGAATCCATGGAAAGCACGATTTAGATAAGCAAAACAATATAATAGCGTAAACATTTTCTTGCAGTTTTTAGGAAGCACTACTATGCCTTTTACACCGATCCTAGTTAGTATACAATCATTCATTGCCGTAAACTTATCTAGTGCTTGCTTATCACATATATACATATATATGAGAAACCATAATACTACTAAACATTCTACATTCTTTATTATATGACTTGAAATAGATATTACACAGGAGACTACTCTAACGGTTGGACTTAGCAACTCTTTCCAATTCATCCTTCTTCTTGATGGCGTAAGAAGTAGAAGAACCCTTGGCGGCGTTAATTAATTCTTCAGCCAAACATTCAGCAATGGTCTTGATGTTTCTGAAAGCAGCTTCTCTAGCACCAATGGTTAATAAAGAAACAGCTTGGTTAACTCTTCTTAATGGAGAGACATCGACAGCTTGTCTTCTGACGGTACCGGAAGAACCAATTCTGGTAGAATCTTCACGACATCCGGAGTTGACAATAGCATCAACAACAACTTGGATTGGGTTTTGTTCAGTTAAAACGTGAATAATTTCCAAAGCGTGCTTGACAATTCTGACAGCCTTCAACTTCTTACCGTTGTTTCTACCGTTCATCATTAAAGAGTTGGTCAATCTTTCAATAATTGGACATTGAGCCTTTCTGAATCTCTTAGAAGCGTATCTACCAGCGGTGTGGGAAACGAAAACTGGTTGTCTAATTTGGACGTAGTCGACAAGGGAAACGTCCTTGATTTCAACATCTTCAAAAGACCACTTGTTGAACAACTTAACTTCTTGTTGAGCAGCTTGGACATCAGCTGGGATGCTGGTAGCAAGTTCAACTAATTGCAATTCTTCTTGGACAACTGGTTGTTCTTCAACGTATTGTTCTTCGACGTCAGACATGATCGGGTTGAGATGTGAAGAGGAAAAAATTACAGTGCGAATTTTTGTGGGTAATGAAAAAAAGACTAGGACTGAGTGAGACTGAGACCGTGTGCAGTATAGTGTGCATATGGAACCATAAATTGCCAGGTTCTGGTCTGTGAGTTTCGCAAGAAAGATAGTTAAGGCATGTACAAATGAGCATAGTGACTGTATTCTGCTAGGGCGCACGCCCTTGAGTATCACGTGAGCACTTCATTCAATCTACTGATTACGCTAGATGGTGTAGTTATTGGTGCCTATAGAGCTTATTTTGAGTCAAAGGAAAGGTGGTATGGGTTCCTAAGGGTCATATCACCCTATATATGTAAGTTACCACAATCTCAGACCCATTTAATTTAGCTTTAAGTGCTGTTTTATGTGATCAAACCGCAAAATTACCGGTTGATTATACAATATGGATATATTTACACCAAATTCAAGGTTATTCAAGCGGAGAAAAAGAGGAGCTTACTTTACATAGCAATTAAGCATATGTCCTACTCACAGATCATTGAAATCACTGTTATTACTACCATATTCATGCCATTTTACATGTAATCAATGAGTGTTCCGATTTGTATCCTGCACATAAATGACAATTTTTATCTCTGAAATCTCCTCATACGCCCAATTAGGCAATGTAAAATCTGGAACGATGTGTAACACTAAGTATAGACATCAGCAATTTTTGAGTATAACGAAAGAAATGAATAATTGAAAAAAAAAAATTGACGAAAAAAAAAAAATGGAAACCGTCAAATATTTTTTTTTTGAGAATTTTTCAAAATGATTACATTTATAGAATCCTGCATTTGAATGAATTAACTGGAACAACACATCGCAAAATCAATGTCACGTGAGCGCACAGCTTATTTGTACTCTTTTAGTAGATATTTCCGAAATATCCATATTAATAGTTGCGTCGCAATTTTTACACCATCGCCGTTACCGGCCATGATAAGCTTATTTTGTGGAATTACCTCTATCCCCACTTTAAACTCAAAATCACTCTGAATACATTGCAGGGTTTAAGTAAAAAAAGAAATAGATTTCATGATTTCATGATTTCAGTCAATATATGAACAACAATAATGGCCACATGAGATACAAGTAAACCTTTTTATAAAATCACAAAAGACATCTTTTGCTTATAGAATTTTCATAGTACTGGAAAAACCACTTCTTTTTCCTCTCTTTCCCTCTTTGACTGATATTAAATTTGGAAGCGCTAAAATCTTTCAGGGCTTGTGCTTTCACCGGCATATGTGGGGAATATTCGATAAGTAAAGTAGATGCGAAACTTGGGGTATACCACATCTAGTTAAACAAAAGGCAAATTTAAAAATGGAAAAAGAAATATTAAAAAAAAAAGAAAGTAAAATAAACAGTATTAGACAAACAACTATGTTTGATAAGATTAGTAATTTAGATTGGGCGTCGATAATTTGATAATTTTCTAGAATTTTGAGCGCCTTATAAATATGAGCCTGATTTTTGGAAAAAACTAAAGTAGACTATTTAGAGATTTAAAGAAAATTCTTTTGAAAGAAAAAAAACAAAAAATAGAAAAAAGAATGAAATAAAGGTGTAGTCAAATTTAGATATTAGAGTCACAGTCCAGACCAGTAATACGGACTTTCTTCTATTTACGAGTTTGCTGATTATGTTCTTGTGCTATGAATCATAGGGTAGTGAGTAATTAATGTAATTGTTGAAAAAAAAAATAAAGTAGAAAAAGGAAAAAGAAAAAATTAAAAATAAATGAATTAGTCTTTTTCAAATGCATACGGCCAGGTATATTGGTCCTATATCGGCCCTGTCATAGTGTGCTTAAATTACAATCATGCTATATAAGTAGAAAAAGTCCCTACAAGTGGCAAGAAGTGGATTCTTACACTAGATACTTATTTGAAAATTCTTTATTAAAACTTAGTTACTACTACATTATTAATTTGTGTGAACCATTTTAGATTGCTAATAATACAAACTACCATTTTTTGAAAAGAAATATATACAAGAATTTTATAACATGGAAGAGAAAAGAGACGAAGGATCTATAATTCAGTCCTTTAGCGATGAAGAATATGGATCAGAACAAAGTCCCGAACTGAAAGTTCAGCAGCTTGCAGAAAAATATCAAATTAATCACCGGAAATTAATGTGGAAAATTGACCTTTGTGTGGTACCCCCATTTTGTCTTTTGTATTTCCTTTCCTTTTTAGATCGAGTGAACATTTCCAATGCAAAAATCTATGGGTTGGCGGAAGAATTAAAGTTAACTGGGACTGAATATAATACCGCATTGACTTTATTTTTTGTTCCCTATGTTTTTTTCGAAGTGTTTTCTAATTATGCATTAAAAATTGTTGCCCCACATAGATGGCTTTCTGGGTGTATTTTAGCATTTGGAGCTATTTCCATTGGGATGGGATTTGTTAAAGATTTTGGTGGTTTAGCCGCTTGTAGATTCCTTTTAGGGGTATTTGAAAGTGGATCTTTCCCAGCTTTATTCTACATTTTAGCTAATTTTTATGAAAAGGCAGAAGCACAAAAAAGATTTTCTGGGTTTTTCTCAGTGACATGTCTTGCAGGTGCAGCAGGAGGAGCCATGGCATATAGAATTAATGATTTAGATGGTACACATGGTTTATCATCTTGGAGATGGATTTTCATTATTGATGGAATTATTACATGCGGATGCGCGGTGATTCTTTATTTCACCATTGCCGATTTCCCAGAACAAGCACGCTTTTTGAATGCCAATGAAAGGGCATTTATCAAAGAAAAATTGGCCATCTATTCAGGTACACAATCGGGATTTGAACTTAAGTCTACCATTAAAGATTCAGCAAAACAATTCAAAGATTATCTAATTTGGTTACCAGCTTTAGCCTATTTCGGCTTGATCATTCCTTCATATGGTTACGCATTTTTCGCAGCTACCATCATTAAGCAAATGGGTTACACTGCAGTTGCAGCACAAGCACATTCTGTTTACCCATGGTTGGCAGCATTTGGCTTAATTAATATTACTTCTTTCATTTCCGATAGGGCGAGAATCAGATTGCCTTTTGCCATTACAGCGTCATTTATTGCAATTGCGGGTTTAGTTATGGTTTATGCCTCAAGTGATGTACATGTCAAATATGGAGGCTGCTTTTTAACAGCTTCAGGTTTATATACTGCTATGCCTTTATTGGTATGTTGGACGTCTCTTAATTTTGGTGGGCATACAAGAAAATCCGTGGGGACTGCATGGCAAATTGGATTTGGGAATATTGGAGGTATTATATCTACCTATATTTTCTTGGCCAAAGACGCTCCTGTTTATAAGCCAGGTATGTGTACTTGTATTGCATTTGTGTGCTTTTCCATAGTGATGATGTTTGTTTACTTCTTTTCTGTGAAAAGATTAAATGCTATAAAGCAAACTGAAGATTATCAAAAGAAATGGCTGATGCTTGATGAAAGGGAACAAATTATTCAAGGAGATAAGAATCCTGACTTTAAATATTTATACTAAATGTCTAATAATCGTAATTATAATGGTAATATTAATTTTATTTCATAATTGATGAATAAATAAATAATTTAATAAATAAATTAATAAATAAATAAATAACTAAAGATTTTTAATAAATGCGGAATTATTTTAAGCTACGGAAACTGGTTTTAGATAAACTAAGATAATGAGCAAATCAATAATAATAAAACAATAATTAAAACAATAAATAATGCTGAATTAAATTTAAATTAGCTGCAGTTGTTTCAATTGTTGCGTTTCCATCGCGTACAACTCTTAGGTTCCCATATTGAACCACTACCATCACATCACCTATATCTTTAAATGATATAATTTGAATTGAATTGAATTGAATTTCAATAACCTTAAATTTATCATGAGCGTCCCGGTGTCAATTCAAGCCTCGCCTAATTGGGCTCTTTATTCTTTTATGATAAAATGATCATTTTTCTTGCCAGTTACCAACCTTAAAAAAAAAATAATTTGAAAAAAAATAAAAAGGTTATCCTGGACCGCATTTTATTTTGAGTATTTATATTTCTAATTTCCAGTAAAGTCCGAGTCATGTCCAAACAAGAATACAACCCACCAACAGGGGCACCACCCAACTGGAGTCTGAATCACGATGCTCAAGGCAACAATGGATATGTACCCCAAGCGCAACCTGCGTATGACCAACATCAACAATCGAGAAGTTTTGGAGGTGGCGGCTACGGCGGAGGTTATCAACAAGGGTACGGCCAACAAGGGTACCCGCAAGGAGGATATGGACCGCCACCACAAGGAGGTTACTATCAGCAACAACAACCTATGTATGTACAGCAACAACCCCAGAGTGGTAATAATGACTGTTGCTTAGGATGCTTGGCTGCTTTGTGTGTATGTTGTGCTCTTGATGCTATTTTCTAATTCTGATTATATATTTAATGGATATCTAATTGTGTTCTTGTAGTGATGGTAATTGAAGTTTTTGAATTTGGTTCTACCCAGTTTTGGATCTGATCATTGTGCTGCTAAATCTATAATGTTGTAAATCCGGGTGGTACGTTTATATATATATATGTATATCACTAGGAACCCTGCATGAATTTGTATGGGTACATGAATTTGTGCGAAAAATGCAAAATTTTACAACCATTTGATATACTTGCCCCTTGACCCACCTGCGTGCTACTTTCCAATTAAAAAAGCCCATATAGATGACATTAATACCAAATGAAATAAAATAAATGTACAAATATATACTGAATACAAGCCTAGCTACTACTCTTGACTAAATACCCAATCGCAAACAAATTAATGCATTTATTTTTATTTCTCTTTAAATACTAAGGTTTTTTTCTCAATTAGTTGCAACATTATTTTTTTGTGGAGAAGTGCATACTTGTAATACACAGGGCACACCAACAATTAATTACATATCCCACACCGACCAACGATTGATGATTAGCATACTCGCCGTTTACTAAGTGGGGTTGAAAATGATTTTTTTTTCTTCTTTTCTATAGTGTAAAGCTTCCTATCACGTTTGACTTTATTCAATCGATAACCAATGAATGATAATAGATAAATGCGTGTCTAATATTGTGTAAGAACTTTCGCCCGCAATAACGCCACGCACTTAGGGGAATCTCAGTTATACTCACTATCGCACTACCAGATCAAAGCTAAAACTTGCCTGCGCTCAATCTCTCACACACAATTTTTCCTGCAATTTCCATTTTACGACTATCGCTTTTGGCTTTATCTCAACGATTGTTTACTACGCCTGTTATCTACGCAGTTCATTATGTCTGATTTCCTCACCAAGGGGATTGATCTAGTGCAAAAGGCCATTGATGCTGATACCGCCACCCGCTACGAAGAAGCTTACAAGCTTTATTATAATGGGCTTGATTATTTGATGCTTGCAATTAAGTACGAGAAAAACCCCAATTCCAAAGAACTCATCAAGTCAAAGTTCACCGAATATCTTACCAGAGCAGAGCAATTGAAAGACCATCTTGAAAAGGAACTGAAATCTAATACTGCAGATGCCCTGGCCAGTTCTGGATCCACAAAGACCAAAAAAAATGATGGTAAAGATGGCGACGACGACGGCGATACCAAGAAGCTTCGCGGGGCTTTAGCAGGAGCTATTCTTCTGGAAAAACCCAATGTTGCATGGACCGACATTGCAGGTTTAGAAGGTGCCAAGGAAGCATTGAAAGAAGCAGTGATCCTCCCAGTTAAATTTCCTCAATTATTCAAGGGGAATCGTAAGCCAACTCTGGGGATCCTTTTATATGGACCTCCAGGTACGGGTAAATCATACTTGGCTAAAGCTGTAGCAACAGAGGCCAATTCTACATTTTTTTCAGTCTCGTCATCAGATCTTGTTTCCAAATGGATGGGTGAATCGGAAAGATTAGTTAAACAGTTATTTACTATGGCACGAGAGCAGAAACCTTCAATTATTTTCATCGATGAGGTGGACGCTCTTTGTGGACCACGTGGAGAAGGGGAAAGCGAAGCATCTCGTAGAATTAAAACTGAGCTTTTGGTACAAATGAATGGTGTAGGGAATGATTCAAGTGGAGTCTTAGTGTTAGGTGCTACTAATATCCCTTGGCAATTAGATGCTGCTATCAGAAGAAGATTCGAGAAAAGAATTTATATTGCCTTACCTGATATAGAGGCCAGAACTCGAATGTTTGAACTTAATATTGGGGAAGTTGAATGTGAATGTACCCCTCAAGATTTAACTGTTCTTGCGAAAATGACAGAAGGTTACTCAGGTCATGATATTGCAGTGGTAGTTAGAGATGCTCTTATGCAACCAATTAGGAAAATTCAACAAGCTACTCATTTTAAGCCGGTGGTCAACGAAAAAGGGGAACAGAAATTGACCCCTTGTTCCCCCGGGGATGAAAACGCCAAGGAAATGAGTTGGATGGAAGTAGGCACAGATGAACTTCAAGAACCAGCATTAACCATCAAAGATTTTATAAAGTCAATTAAGAGTAACAGACCTACAGTTAACGATGATGATATTGAAAAGCATATCAAGTTCACCAGCGATTTTGGCCAAGAAGGTAACTAACTTCTATACTAGACAATGAAAAGTGAAAACTCCCGTGTAATTTTAATAAACGACTCCAATTAACAGAAATCTAATTTACGAATATTTTCTTTTTTTCTAAAAAAAACTATAAACTATATTATACATAACATCAATGACTATACCCAGCACTCTCTACTCTACATCATTTTAATTTATGAGCAAATAAATCTTCTTCATCACGAGGTGATCTCAGACGTGTTCCTCTCATTGGAGATCTCAGACGAGATCTTCTAATTGGAGATCTCAGACGGTCTTGACCTCTTTGTCTTAATTTGTTGGCGAAGAGATCCTCTTCATCATCTTCTCTGGATCGTTCTCGTCTTGGTCTTCTATCGGTTCTACCACTTTTGTGTCTAGGCTTCCTATGTTGATTCCGACGGGGCTCTCCGTGAATTAAATAGTATCTTGAATATGCCTTGGCGTTAACAACTTTCACGTCTGATTGGAACGATTGCCTAGTATAAAGCACCACATTGGATTCATCCTGAGCCAAATTGTTTACACTGGTGGCAGTAGCAGCAGTAGTAGCAGCTATGGTTCCTGTATTAGCAGTGTCATCTAATTCCATCCTTTCATCAGCGTCCTGTGTTGGTTCAGGCTTAGTAGAAAGTCCCAATCTACTCATCAAATCTTGTTTCTCAGCAAATTGTACCGAAGCACCGTAAGGTTTAGTTTCTCTCTCTTGCACGTTGTTCTCCAAGCTAAACTCTTGAGCAATTTCTTGGTCACTTTTTTCTATTGCTGGATTTGAACCAGTTATCGATATTTTCGAAAGTGCTCGTACCGCCTCCTCTTGGGTTTTAAACACTATATTGACCGACGTATCATTAATCCATTGAACTCGGAATTGAAGCTGCTGATCGATGGGCAATGGCTCAAAGTTTGTTTGAGTCTCGTTGTTGGGCCCTGAGGTTGTCACGGTGGTATAGTTGACGTAGTATTCAATAAAGTTCTTGATGTTTTCAGTAGACAAATTGTCAACTCCTCGAATGAATAACGCTTCTGGACGAACAACTTGTTCTACACCATTGACAACAACGCTTACAGCTTGTTCTTTAAGTTTCATTTCTCTGGCATTTTCCTCTTCAAGGGTCTTGGTCATTAACCCGCCATAAGGGGCAACAGAAGCGGCCATAATGTGTTGAGGAGAGAAAATGAGAAAATGCAAATGCAACGAAAAGATGCAAAATTAATTTGAAAATGAGAACTCACCTTGTACAGGGAGGAGGGAGAAGAATGAAATTAAGTGATTAAGTGCGTTTAGGAACAGGGTGTGTATGAGACAAGTGCCCAGGGGGAAGCTTACAAACACAAGTTAATAGAATCAGGATTGAACAATATAGTTTTTGAGAGCTTTGGTTACCCGTATTGCAACGGTGTGACCATCTAACAATATATGTTTCTCTTAATCTACAGGCGATATTACAGTTAAAATGCCGTTAATTAATATACAATTTACTTGGGGTTAATACAGTATTTGCAATCTAGCGCGCGCCTAATGCTCAAAGGTAATTATCTCATCGCTGCAAGTTTTAAGAATACATTGAACCCCTACTTTAATTGGGCTCCGTTTGCTTTAATTGGACCCCGTTTGCTTTAATTGGACCGCGTTCCTTTATTGAGACTCCGTTTCTCTAATTCGACTTAGATCTAGTCTCTTCGTGTAGTGTGTTTCCCCTCTTTCGTACAATCCATTTACTCATGTACATCTTCATCCGCGCCTCGAATCCATAATACATTGTTACATCTAATAAATATTTCCCCTACTTGCTCAAATTTGTCACCTACTTTTTCACTGGCGCCTTCTAATTGTAAGTTCATGTAATTATCTATGGCAATGAGATTCCCAGTATATTCAGTCTTGTTCCACTTTAATCGCACAATAACTTGTTTGTTCACCAATGATTTGAGAAATGGTTTCGGGTTAATAGGCTGAAATGACATATTCGAATTAGATAAAGATATTCAACCACTTAATAGCTGATGGGCAATTGAGGGCTGGGATGCCATGCGGTTTTTTTCTTGCCTTGGCCACTGCCTGCACACACACACACACACCCACCCCACATACACACCCACCCATTTCGCACTGGTGTGTCTTTATTTACCTTCTTCGCTTTTCGTGTTATTTACTGCCACCTAGGCAAACCCTCTTTAAAAAGCAATTTAAACCATGGATGTGGAAGTCATAGGTTTCCTTTTGAGGTTTTTAGTACCTTCAGCTGTACCGTCGATTGTAGAAAACGTGGCAACCGTGGAAATAACCACTCCTATAACTTCTTTCACCTCGCTCCAAGAAGCATTTTACTACCTTAAACATGAAATGAATTTGTACGATGGTGGCGTGAATCATCATACTCCGTTGATGGTGGTACTTTTAAGTTTTGTCAATGATTTACCCTTCAATCACATCTGGTTCAATCTTTTGTACGCGGGTGCAGATTCTTGGACGGTTAAGCGTCTCGCAGCGTTGAATACGTGGTATAGTCAACGACAAAAAAATTCCAACAAGGCGTTCTCTGATCGTTTGTTTAAATGCTTTTTCTTGTTCAATCCATTATTGATTTTGACTAATTGGTCACACAATACCTTAGTATTTACAAACTTACTTGTTATTGAATCAATCTACCAAATGGCGGTTATGGAAAGTCAAGTTAGATCAATGATTATATTATCTTTAGCAGCATATATTAATTATACACCTGTATTTTTAGCTATACCATTGTTGGCCATGGGATTTGCCATTACCAAGAATAACAAAGATTATCGGGTTGGACCGAAAAGTCGTTTATTCCAATCATTTGGAATATTCTTTGCATCGATATCTTTGTTATTCCTTTGTTCATTTGCTATGACTTCTTCAACTCAATTTTTGGATTCGTGCTTTTTAACCATTATATTATTCAAAAAAATTTCTCCAAATTTAGGACTTTGGTGGTATTTTTTCACGGAAATGTTTGAATTTTTCACTCCTTTCTTCATTGGCGTATATAATTTGTATTCAGTATTATTCATTATCCCATTCACCATACGGTTTAATGAAATAAACTTGAAACCAAATGGAGATGCATTTTTCGCTATCGTGTTATGCTATATTTGGCTAATTTTCACCAAACTGTACCCAGTAGTTGGGGATTTGGGGCTTGCATTATCGATTATTCCTATTTTCAGACCAACAATTTTACAACATTGTAAATACGGACCTTTTACAGCTTTACTTTTATTGGGGTCCTTGATTTTATCCCCTATCTTGTATTATTGTTGGATTGTATTAGGAAGCGGGAATTCCAATTTTTTCTACAGTATCAATTTGGTTTGGGGTATCGTACATGGTTTAATCTTGATGGACCTTATTTGGGCCAAGTTGACTCTTGATTATATTAATGATAATGCGGTATCGGAAAAAGATCAAGCGGAATTAAGATTGAGTCAAATCTAGTTTGCATCATAATACTCTAATAGGCTAATATGTATAAATCTAAACTCAACTACGAACTGTCAACGTAGCGAAGAGAATGTGCATTCCCGAATGAAAATGAATTACAGATATACATCAACCGAAGTAAATTTTAACTAATTTTTTTTTTAGTTTCACTAGGCTGAATTAAATTATAATACATATTAAACGTTAGTGTGTCCAATTATTAATCACATCTACATGTATAAATATTCGTTCCATCCATAATTACTCTATTTACTCCATTCTTTATGCACATTGCTTCGAATCGGTTATTTGTACCCGAATACCATGTACCAAAATTCTACATTACCCTGCATGTACTCGCCTATTCGTAATTTTAAACATATAATAGCTTTTCGAATATATTTGAGTTGGGGGATTTTTCTTTACATCCGCACGGACAAAAACCTTATTGAAGAATTAAGAATTATTTCGCATAAATATGTATAATGTGCTAAATGGACCAGATTGCACTTATTACTTCAACTAATTAAAATTCAAAGCTACATCTAAAAATTAAAAAAGAAAAAGTATAGGTCAGTCAAAAGAAATTTGAAAATACAAATGCTCTATATCTTGTTACTGGAGATTATTGTGTGATATGTTAAGCTTCACTAAACAGACAATGTCTTTTTTTAACCAATGTACATACCTAACAATGAGTGCATGCTACATGAAATTTGGTCCAAGTAGATTTAAACTTTTTATAGTGCTAAAATGATAAACACCAGGGTTTGAAATAAGCTCTTTCCAGCTCATCAAGGAACAGATCAGGGATCATCATGCATGTGAATGTATGCCTAGCACAACCTAGAATATTGGGTCAAGGGCTCAAACTCCGCGACTCTGTTGGTATTGCATATATATAATTTAAAGTTCTCGGAACGCAAAATATTACATTTTAGAGACTTTGAAAGATGTGGTAAATATTTTTTTGAAAAAAAAAAAATCAACTGATATTCTTTGATTAAATTTTGGTCATCTTACTATGCTCAATTTACTAATTATTATGTATAAACGAAATAGATTTGATCATACATTGAAGGCCTGTTTACATCTTATGCTTACTCCTTTTTTTTTTTTCTTCTAAACAATTCTTATATTATTAGAAAATGTTCGAACTTGTTCTAATGCAGAAGAATGTACATATCGAAAAACTCATAAGCCATTCATATTAGCCTTATTGTGATATCAACCGTTTCAATCAAGGGGAATCTTATAGTCATATCTTCTTAATCATTTGAGATTCATTTGTAGAAAATTAACTTTTTTAAGCATAAACTTCCTAATTTGTGTAATAATCAACCTATTGTTTATCATCAATACAATATTTTTTCATAATTGATGATCTAAAAAGGTTTAAATCTAATTTTTTCACAAAAATTGCATCATTATTCCAAGAAAGAAAAAATAAATAAAAAAAAAACAAACTTTTTTTGTAAAGCAATGCATCTTTCCATTTTTAACTAAGGTGGCTTTCAAAACCAAGAATTTCGTACACACAACTTTGCGTATACGAACAACAACCGAAATTATTTTAACGCTCATACAATTAAATAAAAGTCAAAAGATTATGATGAGTATCTCAAAGACTAGTTGATAGATACTTATCACTTCAAATAAATAAAACCCAAACCCTTATATATATGTTTAAACTACAAACTTTAAAAGCAAAGAAATCAATATATAAACCTAAAAAACTTACTTGTAGAAACATGTTCATTCTCCACGAACTTTAGCAACAGTGGCTCGTACATATATCAGAATTAAGACACATGCTTGTAGTACATTATGTGTCCCAAGTATATGATATTTTTAAATTCGTTCTGCACCTAGAAACAAAATATTGAAGGGTGATGATTCTTCGATTATTTATGCAACAACTGCGAATTATTTAATAAACATAAATTTTTTTCTTCACTTCAAAATTAAATGCTTTTCAAAATAGCCATCCAGATATTCGTTTGGATATGCTTATGTTTGACTGTGACCTCTAAAACCTTAGATGGTGTTTTCACCAATATCCAGTCAATAACTTATACATCTGGGGGGTATTATCCCGATAAAGCTCCATGGTCACCATCTTGGATTGCTGCTATTGATTGGCTGATTAATGGTGCAACTATGTCAAAAGGTGATACATTTGTATTACACTTACCACATGTTTTCAAATTCACTGGGAATGCCTCTAATGTGGATTTGTCCGTGGGGGATACAAAATACGCAACTTGTACCCTATTTTCAGGTGAATTAGTAGCTGATTTTTCCGAGGTTCAATGTGAAGTTTCTATTGACTTAAAATCAACAAATCTGGGATCGGGAACATTGTATTTATCCTTTGTTTTCAATGCGGGCATGGGACCGGATGCTACAAACACAGCAGCAGCAAACAATTGGAAAGTAGGTGAAAATGAGGTTTCTTGGACCTCTGGTTCAACAGTATTAACTCATAGCGTCACTTTCAAAGGAACAACTACGCTAGAGCCTGACATTTATTACTTGCTAAGAAAGGATGTAAATGTTGGTAAGTCCGAATATTATGTTCTAGGTGGAGGAAGTAGTTGTAAAACTGGTATCAAATCAGGTGTTCTCAGTATTTCTTCATTGACTGGGGCCACTATAGATTGTTCTTCGGTTTACGTTGGGATAACCAATGACTTAAATAGTTGGTTTTTCCCAATGTCTTCAACTGAGATTTCAGGTGGTGAATGCCTGGGAGATCTGTTCACCATTAACTATTCCAATATTCCTGCCGGTTATCGTGTTTTTATTTATTCTTTGTTTACTCCAGTATATGGTGTTCGAATAACTGCTAAACACATCAATCATTGGCAATGTGCAGAGAGCACTAAAACTACTAGTTATGATGTGAGAGTGATTTGGGGTACGTATTCGGAAACGACAATCCCGGGCAATGGTAATGCTCTAGAAATCGTAACTCAAACTTGGACCGGAGCCTCCAATTTTATCACAACATTGCCATTTAATACTGAACCAGGCAACACTAAAACTATTGCAGTGGTTGTTCCAATACCGACCACAACATTGACAAAAACTTGGACTGGCTCTGAGACAACCACTTCCACCGGAACTGCAGAAGTTGGAGGTACAGCTACCATAGAAGTCGATCTTCCAATTCCCACTAATACAATAACTTCTACTTGGTCAGGTACCATAACCAGCACAACTACTCAAACAGCTACTCCAGGGGATACAGCCACCATAATTATTGAAATACCGTCATCATACACCACTATTACACAAACTTGGACAGGAAATGATACCACCACCACCACTCAAACCGCTCCATATGGTGAAACCGGTACAGTGATTGTTGATGTACCAATCCCTACTACTACTGTGACTAAAACTTGGACTGGCTCTGAGACAACCACTTCCACCGGAACTGCAACAATTGGAGGTACGGCCACCGTAGAAGTTGACATTCCAATCCCCACTAATACAGTAACTTCTACTTGGTCAGGTACCATAACCAGCACGACTACTCAAACAGCTAAACCAGGGGAAACAGCTACTGTAATCGTTGAAGTACCTTCATCATACACTACTATCACTCAAACTTGGACAGGTACTGGTACCACAACCTCCACTCAAACAGTTCCCTATGGTGAGACCGGTACGGTAATTGTTGATATTCCAATTCCTACAAGTACAATAACTAAAACTTGGACTGGTGAAGGAATTGTTACCGTTACACACCCTGCATTACCAGGAGAGACAGCAACTGTTGAAGTTGATCTTCCGATTCCCACTAATACAGTGACCACTACTTGGTCAGGTACCATAACTAGTACCACCACTCAAACTGCTAAACCAGGGGAGACAGCTACTGTAATTGTTGAAATCCCTTCATCATATACTACAATCACTCAAACGTGGACAGGTAATGATACCACTACCACCACTCAAACAGCTCCTTATGGTGAAACCGGTACAGTGATCATTGATGTTCCAATTCCTACTAATACAGTAACTTCTACTTGGTCAGGTTCTATAACCAGTACAACAACCCAAACAGCCAATCCAGGGGAAACAGCTACTGTAATTATTGAAATCCCTTCATCATACACTACTGTTACCCAAACTTGGACAGGTAATGATACCACCACCACCACTCAAACAGCTCCTTATGGTGAAACCGGTACAGTGATCGTTGATGTTCCAATTCCTACTAATACAGTAACTTCTACTTGGTCAGGTTCTATAACCAGTACCACCACTCAAACTGCTAAACCAGGGGAGACAGCTACTGTAATTGTTGAAATCCCTTCATCATATACTACTATCACTCAAACTTGGACAGGTAATGATACCACCACCACCACTCAAACAGCTCCTTATGGTGAAACCGGTACAGTGATTGTTGATGTTCCAATTCCCACTAATACAGTGACCACTACTTGGTCAGGTACCATAACTAGTACCACCACTCAAACTGCTAAACCAGGGGAGACAGCCACTGTAATTATTGAAATTCCTTCATCATATACTACTGTTACCCAAACTTGGACAGGAAATGATACCACCACCACCACTCAAACCGCTCCATACGGTGAAACTGGTACCGTAATAGTTGATGTTCCAATTCCAACTACGACGGTTGTAAGGACTTGGAGTGGTTCTGAGGCAACAACTGTCACTTATAGTGCAGCTCCTGGTGGAACAGCTACTGTTGAAGTTGACGTACCTTCTTCATATACAGTGATCACCAAAACTTGGACAGGAAGTTCCACTTTTGTAACTACACATACTGTGCCTGAAGGTGAAACTGGAACTATTGAATTTGACGTTCCAGTTCCAACATCAACAATCACACAGACCTGGTCAGGATCTGAAACATCATTCACTACTCAAAGTGCATCTCCGGGTAGTACAGCAACTGTTATAGTAGAAGTTCCATCTTCATATGTGACGGTAACTAATACATGGACCGGTAGCAACACAGTGACTACTACGCACAATGTTCCAGCTGGTGAGACAGGAACAATTGAAATTGATGTTCCGATTCCAACGTCTACAATCACTACCACATGGGATGATACTCTAACCAGTACTACCACCAAAACTGCCATTCCAGGTGGGACGGCTACTGTTATAGTGGAAGTTCCATCAGCGTATGTAACAGTCACCAGTACTTGGACGGGATCAAAAGCTACTACTACGACTCATACTGCTGATTATGGTGAGACTGGTACTATTGAAATTGATGTTCCAATTCCAACGACTACCGTTACAAAGACTTGGACTGGCTCAGAAATCTTCAACACCACACACACTGCTACTCCGGGTGATACCGCAACTGTGGAGATTGATATACCTGTTCCAACCACAACATTGACGAATACATGGACAGGTCTGCAAACTACAACTGTAACTCAAAGTGCATCTCCAGGTAGTACAGCAACTGTCATTATAGAAGTCCCATCCTCATATGTTACGGTAACTAATACATGGACCGGTAGCAACACAGTGACTACTACACACAATGTTCCAGCTGGTGAGACAGGAACAGTTGAAATTGATGTGCCTATTCCAACTTCAACTGTTACCAGGACATGGTCAGGACTGGATACCACTTCTATAACTTACAGCGCAATAGTTGGGGAAACTGCTACTGTTGAAATCGATGTACCTTCTTCATACACTACCATCACCCAAACATGGACAGGAAATTCAACCACGACTACTACTATAGTAGTTCCAGAAGGTCAAACTGGTACTGTAGAAATTGAGGTTCCAATACCTACAACAACCGTGACCAGAACATGGTCCGGGCTGGAATCGGTAACTATGACTTATGAAGTATTGCCCGGTGAAACAGCAACCGTAGTGGTGGACGTCCCATCATCATATACAACTGTGACGAACACTTGGACTGGATCCTCCAACACCACAATTACTCATACAGCACCAGAAGGCGAAACGGCAACAGTTGAAATAGATGTGCCTATTCCAACTACTACTATAACCAGAACATGGACAGGCTCTGAACCCACTACTACCACTGCAACTGCAGTTCCAGGTGAGACAGCTTCTGTTATTGTTGAAGTTCCATCATCGTATACTACCATAACTACAACATGGACAGGAAATGGAACTAGAACGATAACTGGGACAGCACCAGAAGGCGAAACAGCAACAGTTGAAGTAGATGTACCTATTCCAACTACTACTGTAACAAGAACATGGTCCGGTACTGAAACAACATCTGTTACTCATACTGCTACCCCAGGTGAAACTGCGACTATTGAAATCGAAGTTCCTTCTTCATACACTACCGTCACCACCACATGGACAGGAAATGGAACTAGAACGATAACTGGTACAGCACCAGAAGGTGAAACAGCAACAGTTGAAGTAGATGTACCTATTCCAACCACCACTGTCACAAGAACATGGACCGGTACTGAAACAACATCTGTAACTCATACTGCTACCCCAGGTGAAACTGCAACTGTTGAAATCGAAGTTCCTTCTTCATATGTAACCGTTACAAAAACGTGGACTGGATCAGACACCTCGACTACTACTCACAACGTCGATGAAGGTGAGACCGGTACTATTGAAATTGACGTTCCAGTTCCAACAACATCTGTGATCAGAACTTGGACTGGGTTATCACCAACAACTATTACTCATACAGCAGCACCAGGTGATACAGCAACTGTCGAAATTAATGTACCATCATCATATACTATTATCACTAAAACATGGACCGGTAGTTATACGACTGTTAGCACCATTGATGTTCCGGAAGGAGAGACAGGTACTATCGAGATTGAAATTCCAATACCAACTAACACTGTGACTAGGACATGGTCTGGATCGGAGACCGTTACAAGTACCATTTCTGCAGATATTGGAGAAACAGCAACCATTGAAGTTGACGTCCCATCATCATACTTCACTATTACCAACACATGGACTAAATCCGAAACCTCTACTACAACTCATAATGTGCCACCTGGTGAGACTGGTACAATTGAAATTGATGTACCAATTCCAACTACTACAGTAACGAAAACTTGGAGTGGAAGTCAAACCACAACTGAAACTATAACTGCTATTGCAGGTAAGACAGCTTCTGTTATTGTTGAAGTTCCATCATCGTATACTACCGTAACTACAACATGGACAGGAAATGGAACTAGAACGATAACTGGTACAGCACCAGAAGGTGAAACAGCAACGGTTGAAGTAGATGTGCCTATTCCAACCACCACTGTCACAAGAACATGGACTGGTACTGAATCAACCACTATCACGGAAACTGCATCACCAGGTGAGACGGCTTCCGTTATTGTTGAAGTTCCATCATCATACATTACCATCACCACCACATGGACAGGAAATGGAACTAGAACGATAACTGGTACAGCACCAGAAGGTGAAACAGCAACAGTTGAAGTAGATGTACCTATTCCAACCACCACTGTCACAAGAACATGGACCGGTACTGATTCAACCACTATCACGGAAACTGCATCACCAGGTGAGACGGCTTCCGTTATTGTTGAAGTTCCATCATCGTATACTACCATAACTACAACATGGACAGGAAATGGAACTAGAACAATAACCGGTACAGCACCAGAAGGCGAAACAGCAACAGTTGAAATAGATGTGCCTATTCCAACCACCACTGTCACCAGAACATGGACCGGTACTGAATCAACCACTATCACGGAAACTGCATCACCAGGTGAGACGGCTTCCGTTATTGTTGAAGTTCCATCATCATACATTACCATCACCACCACATGGACAGGAAATGGAACTA